>JAVSCE010015654.1:0-61889 GCA_032199065.1 Smutsia gigantea | reverse complement strand
AGTCACAGAGCACTGGATGGAGTGAGATTATGTTCTGAGAACTTCCCAAAGATGAAGAAAGGAGATTTTCAGGCAAGCTACTAAGGAGCATGATTGTACAGCTGCAGTTCTGTCTGGGTCACCCAGGCAAAGGGAACTTGCAAGCCCAAATCAGAGCTCTCAGCAGCCCCTCCCTACTTATCTGAAGTAAGACAGAGAGTGAAGATTTGTGCTTAGGTCTGGAGAATAGAATGATATAGGAAAGTTACAAAGACAGCACTGGAAGAGCACAGAGACAAAACATAGTAAGTTGAGCAGTAAGAAGTCTTAAAAATACACACTCCAAGAAAGGGGGGTTTGGGCAACCTCAGAGAGGAGGCACACTTAAGTATTTAGGGTCTGAGGTTTTTATAAGGCTTTTTGGGTAAGGGTCAAAATAAGGCAAGGTGTTTACAGGTGATTTGTAATTCCTTTGAAGTTTTGTTTTAGGATTAGGGTTATTTAGGTGACTGTGTCAGTCTGGATCTTGGCATTCTTTGTCCACATAGGCTTATACTTCGGAGGTCTGTCTCCTGCCCTGGTTACAAAATCACCTGATTAAGGGTCTGAAAGAAGAGGAAAAAACAGCACATAGGTTAAGTTAAAGAATAAGCTGGGCCTTTTTACAGGCTAAGTAGATTTTACAATGGCATGATCTAATTGATACAATGAAGATACAGGGCTGTGCTGGGAGATTTTTCTTTATCTGAGGAATATCTGGACATTCTAAGTTAGTCCTGGCCTTTGGAGCTTCAACTAATTAACTCATTAACTCTGTAAGTCCTTTCTGGCTCTCTGGTTTTATCTGGTTAATTCTTTGAGTTCCTTTTAGTGGGCTTTACTGGCCTTACTCTCTTTCTACCCCACTCATCTCTGTTTTTCTTCCTAACAAAAGGAACTTTAGAGTAGGAATTAGGATCTCTGTGTATAAGTCCCCACTCTGGCCCAGATCAGCAGTATAACCACAGATAATGCATTTCCCTTCTATGGGCATCAGTTCCTTCTTCTGGATGGAGGTGAAGATACCACTTCATGAAGTAGACTTGGAGAGCTGAAAAATGGGGTAGAAGGCAGGAAGCTTTTATAGGTTAAAGAATAAAGAAGAAGTAAGAAAAAAAGGAAAAATATCTGCTTCTCTGGGGCCACATAGTTAACCTTGTTCGGGGTGAAAAGGCCCCAAGTTGACTTGGAGTTTGGGAATTGGCTGACTGAATATGCTGTTTCTGGTCAAGCAGAGCAGTTATAGGGACATGACAGTTGTCTGTGTTTTGGTTTGTTGACTTGGCACTGTGGGTAAAAGAAGCTTCATCTTGGGCCTAGAAAGTTATTTCAGCAGTGCTAATGACTCAGGTATTTTTCCAGAGTGCTCAGGGATTTCTGTGAGGTAGACAACCCACTATTCCTGGCCAGCATGTACAAAGCCTCATAGAAGAGATGATAATAGAATATGGTCTTGAAGGAAATTTGTGGCACATACCAAAGGAAGGGGAATGCCAGGCAGAAAAGAAAAAGCAATGTAAGACACAGAAGTATGAGAGCTTTGTTTGGTGATTAACAAGTATTTGCAGATGGTGTAGAGTGGAGAAAGTGTGAATGCCAGAATATGATACTGGAGCTCCATATATGAGGTAATTGTTAAAACTTTGATATACTTCTGTAAGTCTGGGGAAAGGAAATCCTGGGTCAAAATACCTCTAAAAACCAAAATCAGTCAAAGGGAGAAATAAAGTTTAAAACTCGTTTATTGCTTACAAACTGCAGTCCAGTGCCATGTCTCTCCCCTGCTCTGGAAAGAACAAAGCAAGCAAGCCAGACCCTCCCTTTAACTTCTCAGGTTCAGACACGCCCTTGGTTGCCCAGATAATTACCCACTGACATGGAGATGAACTTCTCTCCACCCCTGAGGGTATGCAAATGCACCAAAGCCAGGCGAGATACTCTGGAAATGTTACAATTTTACCCACAGGCCACCCCTCCAGGAATCTTGCCTTACAGTCTACTAGTTCCCCTTCTTCCCTGGGCAAAAAAACTGGAGCATTGTGACCAGTCTAATGACATAACAATGGAAACAGCAATAAAATCATGACAGTCCTCAAGCCTGAGGATTCAGCTAGGTTCAAAGTCTTATGCAGATTAAGTCCATAGCTGGTCCATTCCATAGGCAGGCAGTAGCTGAGGATTCAGAGCAATCATCACATGGCAGCTGCAGCCAGGGGGCGCATTCAGACCACAAGGACTGTAGGAGAAAATAACCTTAAGGGCAATAAGATACATGTTTTAATGACACCAGCATAGGCAAATCTTGTCCATGAGGTAGGATACATGCAAGGGAGTGGTCTTGTGATAAAACAGTGGCAGGGATGGGATCTTGTCCTGGTCTAGTATACCAGACTTTCAGCCTCCTCCCTGTGGGAGTTACAGATGGGTTGATATATAGGGTTATGGGAGGTACATGCACTGGCCATAAAGATAAAACTTCCCCGCAAGATGCTCTTACCTCGTGGATGTTTTGTGTACACTACCATGACCTTTGGGGGCCATTCAACTGTTATTTCAGGAATACACAGGAGGCCAGCTTCCAGGCCTTGCCCCCAAGGTGCCAGAAGGGCCAGCCAACGCTGGTCCATGTGTCGAAATATCCAGGGCCAGGTCCATTCAACAGTGTCTCCAGGGCTTAATGCAGTGGGGCTGGCAGCAGGATGTTGCTCTGATGGCCATATCCTGGCTTCAATAGATCTTCTTTGGACGTACAATTGTATAGGAGAGGCAGCAATGTGTGTGAGCATATCCACAGGGCTCAAAGCTCCTTTCCGTGGCTTCTCATTCAAACACCACAGCACTGTCCATAGGCGAACTGACCAACCGCGTAGACTACTGGTGTCCGACTTCAGGCCAGATTTCAACAAACCATTGTACCTCTCTATCATGCCTGCCCCGGTAGGATTATATGGTACATGAATTTTCCCCTTTATTTCTAATTGCTGAACCCATTGTTGTAATGCATGTCCAGTAAAGTGGGTACCTTGATCGCTCTCAATCACCTGCGGCCAGCCATAGGCTGCAAAGAGACGCTCCAAGCCCCTCTTGGTGGTTTGCTGATCTGCACGACATGCAGGAAAAGCAACTAATAGTCCAGTAGCCATGTCCACACAAGTCATGGCATACTGATATCCTTCTGACATGGGCAGAGGCCCAATATGGTCTATCTGCCACCTGACAAGGGGTATTGGCCCCCTTACTATTGTCCCATGTTGTTATGGGACTCAGTGTAAGTCCTTCTTAGAGCACACAAGACACTCCTTCCGGGCTCTGCTGACCTTTTCAAAGGTCAGCCCACATTGTCTTTTGCCCATGTGCAACAAATGCCATTGGGCCACACCTGGGCCAGTGTGTCTGCTTCATCATTCCCTGGGGATGCCAAAGGCAAATGGCCAGTCACTTGATATCTGGTAACAGTCTTAGTCTGACCAAAGGCCCTTAGGTCTTGTGACAACTCTTGCCCCCAAAGGGGCCGGTGACCAACCATCCAGTTGGCATGATACCATGTCAGTAGCCACAGGGTCAAGCCCCGATAGACGGCCCAGGTGTCAGTGCAGACAACTATGGGGGAAGGCTCCTGGGTGATCACAAGCCATACTGCCCACAACTCAGCCCATTGACTGCTCTTCCCCTCTCCATCCTCCATCCATATTGTCTCAGTCTTAGCATGGAAAGCCACGGCCCTCCACTTCGAGGGCTGCCCACGACTGGAGCCGTCTGTGTACCAACCATCTTCAGGTATAGGGGCTTTTCCCTCCTGATAAGGAGTCTTGGCTACCAAGGGCTGAAAAGCAAGTTCTTCCTGCTTCCCACTGGTATAGGTCACTGGCCCCAGCAAGCACTGGAGTTCTCCACTTAAGGGGCTAGTAGGGAGGGTGCTGAGCTGCTGTAAATATGCACCTCGTTTGGCCAGTGTAGGTGTCTGAGCCACGCCACTCCATGGCATTTGGGTCCAGTCTCGCACCCACCCCGCAATGGGATAGGTGTTTTTTACCTTGGTCAGAGCTGTTCCGGCAATAGGCTCCGTAGCCAGCAAGGCGTGGTACACAGCAGCCAATTGCTTCTCTATCAAGGTGTACCGGACCTCTGCTCCTTTCCATAGTTGTGACCAGAATCCAGTAGGTTGGTGTGTCCATTCAAGCTGCTGCCAAAGGCCCCATCCATAACCATCTTCGGTTACATGAACATCTAGTGCACAGGGCCTTGCTTGATGAGTCCATTACATTGAAGGCCTGTACAGCCTAGACTGTCCACTTGGCAGCAGTAAAAGCAGCCGCACGTGTCTCATCCCAGTCCCACCTGATGCCCTTTCATACCAACCAGTATAAGGGCTTCATAATTTGTGCCAAGTGAGGGATAAACACTCTCCAGTAGCCCAAAAGACCCAAAAAGTCTTGTAATACTGCCACAGTGGTAGGGGTGGGGAAAGCCTGGACCTTGTCTGTAACTGCTTCAGGAACAACTTTAGTTTTACCCGACCAGACAACCCCCAAGAATTTCATAGACAAACCAGGTCCCTGAACCTTGGTGCTGTTCACAGCCCATCCTTTTTCCCATAGATGTTGCAACAGTCTAGAAACTGCCTCTTCTAAATCTGAAAGAGAATCAGATGTGAGCATAATGTCATCAGTGTAGTGATACAACGGCACTGTTTGCAGTTTCCTCCATGTGGCCAAGTCCTGGGCTACAAGTCCATGACAGATGGTGGGGCTGTGGAGATATCCCTGTGGAAGGACAGTGAATGTTCACTGCTGGCCTTCCCACATGAAGGCACACTGTTCCTGGCTTTCCTGTGCTATGTCAATAGAGAAGAAAGCATTAGCAAGGTCTACTACATAATGGTTGTTCTCAGTTCATGGCTGAGGGTGTCCACAAGGGCTGCTATAGAGGGGACAGCAGCATGCAAAGGGGGTGTGGCTTTATTCAATTCCCTGTAGTCCACAGTCATACGCCAGGAGCCGTCTGGCTTCCTCACTGGCCACACTGGGGAATTATGAGTGGGCTTTATGATGCCCACCCTCTCCAACTCCTGTAGAGTTTCTCCAATTTCCTTGTGCCACCCAGGCAATTTATACTGCTTAATATTTGTCACTCACCGAGGTGCAGGCAGAGCTACAGATGGGTGCTTAGCATGTCCCCTCAGAACTGCCTTTACCACATGTACCCTCAGTCTGAACTCACCTGCAGTGGTCTGTAACCACAGGCCCTGCAGGATATCTACCCCCAAAATACATTCAGGGATGGGAGAAATGTACACAGTATTCTCCTTTGGGGGTAAACACCCTATCCCCAGTGAGATTTGGGCTTTCTTCGCTCTAATTGCCTTCCCCCCATAGCCATCACCACAGCAGGGGTCCCGGGAAAACGCTCAGGGTTGCCATGAATCAGAGAACACTCAGCTCCTGTGTCCACCAGCACCAGGACACGTTGCACATTCACAGGGGACCAATGAATTGCTAATTCTACATGTGGCCTCTAGTTCCCACCATGTCCCCCAAGGTGGGGACTTTGACCCCCCCTCAGTCGAACTGCGATGCCCAAACATCCTCCTGTGGGGGTGAGGGCTCAGGGAAATCCTGAGTACTGTCTCCCTTGAAGTTTTGAAGGGACACAGGCCGTGCATGAGGCCTTGACTCTGGTTTCCGTGTCCTGGACCTCAGCGGCTGGAACTGCTGCTCTGGCTTTAATTGGTGCCACAGTTCTAGCAATATTCTATTGGGCTGCCCATCGAGTCTTTCTTTCATGACCCCGGCCTTTATCAAACCAACCCACATCTGGGTTCTCGATCCCCTCACGGGGCCTTTTGCACTTCTCCTTTCAGTCATGGCCCGTGCTTCCCTCCGTGCCCTTATTGTTTCAACCCCCCCAGATCTGCTAAAGTACGAGTAGCCTCCCTTATGGGCTGCCCTAGGTGGGGGGCAAGAGTATTCACTAGGGACCCAAAGAGAGATGTGGGAGCTGTAGGCAGCACCAAGTTTCTCAGTCCTACAAGTGAACACCTCCCCATCAGGGCCCTGGGGGTCCATATTATAGATGATGTTTTTCATACCCAATTCCCGCAGTACCTGTTGGAGCTCTGCACACGTTTTTGAACTACTGGGAAAATATGGTAAATTACCCTGATTAGGCCAAACTATCCTGATGGCAACTGTCAGCCATTCCAGGAGTGTCTGATTCCCTGAGGTGTGACAGGCATTTTGCAACTGCTGCCGGAGGGAAGGGTGAGATGTCAGGGAAGCCATTCTACTCATCTCAGTACCCAACACAACAATGTTCTCCACCCCCATATCCCAGAGACATAAAAGCCATGTAGGCAGAGATTCTGAGCGCCTCTGCCTATACCAGATGCCCATGTCCACCAGCTCATCCTGGGTATAAGGGCAGAGCATGGAGTGCTCCACAACCTGGGGAGGGGGCTGCTCCTACCCCTGAGGAGCCTGCAATTGTTTTGTTTTTATTTCCTTAATTACAGCAGGGCGGGCCTTTAAAACAGAAGATGGTACCTGCGGTGGTGGCCTGGGTAGCAGATCCGCCCATGGCCCCGCCGCCTCCTCTTCTCCCTTGGGCTCCTCCTCCACCATTTCTGGGGCTGAAGGCACTGCTCTTTCCTCCCCCTCCCCCATGGCCTCCGGCAACGCGGCTTTTCCTGCCGTCTCCCCCCTCGCCGCTGCTAAGGAATCTTCTAGGAGTGCAACCAGCCTTTTCAGTAACTGTCTCTCTTCTTTAACAGCATCCCATAGGGTATCGCCCAGCTCCTCCAAGCGATGCTGAAGTGTGTCTCTCTCCCGTCCAAGTCCCTTGATAATCCTCTCTTTCTCCTGTATAACATTTTCCACTATCTCAATGAAAAGAGACCCTACAATGCCAGCTGCTACACAGTCCCCTAAGGTCTCCACGCAGTCTTCCAACTCATGGAGGGCTAATTCTGCAGCTTCTGGTGTTTCCCTTCCCTAGTTCTGAGGAATACCCCACCCCTCTAGGAGGTACCTTATCCTAGACCAATTCCTCAGTAGGGATTCTCAAATTGGAAGCCCCACAGCTGGGGGGATAGTAACAGGTGATGAGGCACTCTCTGCCGCTGCATCCACTGGGGCGTCCCTGCCATCCACAGGAGCAGCCCTCCCAAAGGTCACACCCATTATGACAGATTTTGGGTTCAGAGGAACTGTTCTGACTTCCGCCAGGTGTAAGTCCAGGGAGAGGAAATCCTGGGACAAAATACCTCTAAAAACCGAAATCATTCAAAGGGAGAAATAAAGTTTAAAACCCGTTTACTGCTTGCAAACTGCAGTCCAGCGCCATCTCTCTCCCCTGCTCCAGAAGGAAGGAAGCAAGCCAGCCAGCCACCCAGCCAGCCCCTCCATTTAAACTCTCAGATACAGATATGCCCTCAGTTGCCCAGATAATTACCACTGACATGGAGATGAACTTCTCTCCATCCCTGAGGATATGCAAATGCACTAAAGCCAGGCGAGATACTCTGGAAATGTTACAATTTTACCCACAACTTCCTATAAAGGCTATATGTGGTGATAGGGTAGTGGCTTTCCAATTAGGGAACCCAAGGGCCTGCGAGTGTACAGAAGCCTTTTGCCTGTAGCTTGAGGATTTAATGGGAAGCCTATAGGCAACTGTAATTCTTGCAACCAATGTGCTGCTTGACTTGGGTGTTTGACTTCAGTACACTCGCAGGCCCTTGGATAATGTTGAATAAAGATTTACTGTCTTTCCTTTTTCACCATAAATCCTAGATCCTGTGCTTCATTGCATGATTCTATCAATAGCCTGCCTAGCACCTCAACCATTCCTGAAATACTGTTTTCTATCATTTGGTTTTTAGGAAGAACAGTATTTAGAATGCAGAGAGGATTATTCCACTTTCAAAAGGCCTAGGAGACATATTGCCTATGGTGGGACTCATATTGAACTCCAGAGATCTTTGCCCCTACAAAGTTCAAACTGCTCCTTCCAACATTACTCTTGATGTGTTAACAGTCTCACTGAACAATGAGTGCATATAGTCAATAAAATTTAGATCTTTGACCTTTAGGACCCAGTTAGTTCAGGAACCATTTTTTCACTAGAGTTTTTTTCCCTGTTTTTATGCCTCCATTTAAAAATATTGGTATTCTATATGTAAAAATCTAGAAATAATTCAATGTTTTTCTGTGGGGCAGTTGTTAAGAACTAGGTGACTCATTTTCATTCATATTAATTTTTTAATTTTTAACTCCTTAATTGAGGTATGGCATGCATATTTTAAGGTATACAAATGTTATATGTACAGGTCCACAAGATTCTGTGTAAGGAATGTGTTCTAGACTTTGCAGTAGTAGAAGGATAAAGAAATCGGAAAACAGCTTATTGAAATGAGAAGTATTATAAATATATGCCAGGCCAGAGCTTTATTTTAAAGAAGGATCATTTTCCCTGGGCTAAAGGCATACGGGTTCTGAGGATATGGATGCAGTAGCTACTGAGTTGGAAATATTTTTTTGTTGGGATAGTTCATTGGGTGAGTTCCCAACTAAAAGCACATAACATGTGGTATTCAGTCTAGTTCAGGAGATAAGACATTCATACCAACAAAGATCCTAAAAGTGCAAAGTGCTCTATGATAAGTATAAATATTGGCTTTTGTATCAATGATGTAATAAAATAGAGAAATAACAATTAGCACAGTAAGAATAATCTCAGATATATGACTTCCTTTTGAAAATGGACTTAGATATTTCCAATGAGGATGAGATAAGGGTACCAAATAACCAAGTCACAAATTTGTCTGAATTCCAAAGGAATAGAAAAGAAAGTATTTACTCAATGGCTTTAAGACAACAGCAGGGATTATTAACTCAATGGGATGGCATAGCATAATCACTGGAGTAAACATTTTCAAACTACCATATTCAGTTTATTGTTTACCCTTCCTATTCATTGTCCCCTTCCCACTTTGCGATTCTGATATGTGTACCTTCTGTTGCAGACTAAAGCAATATTACCCATGGGTAGTGCATACTGTCAGAAACAGATGAAATATTGAGAATCACTTGGTGTGTTAGGATTTAGGGGAAAAAACATTAACCAGTTATTGTACCCTGGATCTCAATCCTTAGACTTCTTATCTTCCCTATTTACCATCACTCCCTTCATAATACCATCCAGTCTTAACACTTTAATTGGCATCTGTAAAACATGAGCTAACAAGACACAGAACTGAAATAACTTGTATACAGCTACTCATAGGTGGAGCTGGGTTGTAAATCTGGTAGTCAGGGGAGATTCAAGATGGCAGTGTGAAAGGTGAGACAGAGAATTCCTCCCAAAACCACAAATAGTATAAAAATATAGTTAATATAACTAACCCTAAAAGAGTAACAGGAAAGAAGGCTGCACCAGCCTGCATACATATCTCATGAACAGAGCAGACCTCACGAAACAGGGTAACATACCGGAGCCTTAATCTGGCAGGACCCAAGCCCTTCGCCCACCCCAGCTCACTGGTGGGAGGAAGAGAAAAGAGCAGGAAGGGGGTGGAAGCCTGGCACTGCCTGAACACCTAGCCCTGGAGATCTGCTTTGTGAGCAGAAACCTACATTGTGTGGTGCTCTGGAGGATGTGGAGCTGGGACAGGCAGAGTGCCTGAGATTCTGGCCATTTGTGGAGGACAGGATCCACATCCGGCTGCTCTGAGACAAGGGAAAAGCAGGTGGTCTGAGAGGCTTCCTAGCAGCGAGAGGGCTCCTGAAGGGGCAGGGTTTGCACAGAGCTCGCTGCATGGGAGAAGGGATAGGGGACAAGGTGTCTGGGCACGCTCTGCCCAGCTGGTTGGGAGCTTTGAGGAGCTTCAGGCACTCCACTCCTCTGGCTGCCTACTCAGCTCTGAGGCCCCCCACTGTGACACGCAGCCTGCTGCACCTTCCTCCTAGCCTGCCAGCACCGGTTCTCAAACTTGCGGCCACTGTGCTGGCATCAGCCAGAGGGAGACCCCACCTACAACAGGTAAAGACACAAAGCACAGAGGTTTACACTTGTGTGCTCGGCCCACTGGCTCTGATACTGGAGACAGGCATTGCAGCTGGGAATAGGGAAACAGCTCTTTCCTCTCCCCCACGCATGAGCGCCACTCTCCTACGACCCCCAACCTCACTCTAAGGGCTGAGCGGCCCCAGAGACTAGAGCTTCTGGGCACTACAGGGCACCACACAGAATTATGAAACATCAAAGGAACCTGGTTCAGATCAAAATCTCACAAACCCCAGAAAAAGGACCAAGTGAAACTGAACTCACCAATCTTCCTGAAAGAGAGTTTAAACTAAAAATCATAAACATGCTCATGGAGGTACAGAAAAATATTCAAGAGTTCAGGGAGGAGTTTAAGACGGAGATTCAATCATTAAGAAATTCCATATCTGAAATGAAACATACAAGGGAGGGATTTAAAAGCAGATTAGATGTAGTAGAAGAGACGGTAATTGGAATAGAAGTTAGAGAAGAGGAATATGAAGAAGCTGAGGCACAGAGAGAAAACAGGATCTCTAAGAATGAAAGAATATTGAGAGAACTGTGTGACCAATCCAAACGGAACAATATCTGCATTATAGGAGTACCAGAAGAAGTAGAGAGAGAAAAGGGATAGAAAGTGTCATTGAGGAGGTAATTGCTGAAAACTTCCCCAATCTGGGGAAGGAGATAGTCTCTCAAGCCATGGAGGTCCACAGATCTCCCAACACAAGGGACCCAAGGAAGACAACATCAATACATATAATAATTAAAATGGCAAAGATCAAGGATAAAGACAGACTTTTAAAAGCAGATAGAGAGAGAAAAAAGATCACATACAAAGGTAAACCCATCAGGCTATCATCAGATTTCTCAACAGAAACCTTATAGGCCAGAAGGGAGTGGCATGATATATTTAATGCAATGAAGCAGAAGGGCCTCAAACCAAGAATACTCTACTCGGCAAGGTTATCATTTAAATTTGAAGGAGGGATTAAACAATTTCCAGATAAGCAAAAGCTGAGAGAATTTACCTCCCACAAACCACCTCTACAGTGCATTTTAGAGGGACTGCTGTAGATGGAAGTATTCCTAAGGCTAAATAGATGACACAAGGGGCATTATGATTAGCACATATAATTTAGGGGGGTGGACACGGGGAAGGCAGGATAACACAGAGAAGACAAGTAGTGATTCTATAGCATCTTACTATGCTGAAGGACAGTGACTGTAATGGGGTATGTGGTGGGGACTTGATAATAGGAGTACTCTAGTAACCATAATGTTCATGTAATTGTACATTAATGATAGCAAAATAAAAATCAAATCAAATTAAAAAATTTGGTAGTCAGGCTTTGGAATCAATGCTATTAAAGACTATGCTATAATGCCTCTATTACTTTTTAAATTTCATAAGAGTTTTGTATGAAGTATCATTTACATATGATAGAACTCATCTTTTTTAAGTGTACAATTCAACAATTTTTTAGTAAATTTGTTGAGTTGTGCAATGATAACCACAATCTAGATTTAGAACATTTCTATTACCTCCAAAAATCTCTCTCAAAATCTGCAGCCATCTGTTTTCAACCCCAGCCCCAGTCAACCACTAATCTACTTCCTGTCTCTATAGATTTGCCTTTCCTGGACTTTTCATATGAATGGAATCACACAATATGACCTTTTGTGCCTGGCTACTTTTATCTAGCATAATACATTTGAGATTCATCCATGTCATTGCATGTTTTCTTTTTTATTGGCACCTAATATTCCATTGTGTGGATATGCTACGTTTTGTTCATCATTTGATAGATGTTTAGGTTTCTACCTATTGACTATCATAAATAATTATGCTAGGAACAGGTCTTTCTGTGGACATCTGTTTTCATTTCTCTTGGGTAATGGAGAATTAGAGTGGAAACAGAAGCTTTTGTAGGAAGTATACATTTAACTTTTTAAGAAACTGTCAAAATATTTTCCAAACTGCTTTAGCATTACACGTCTACCAGGATTTATGAGGTTCTGTTTTCTCCAAATTCTTGTCAACACTTGATACTGTCGGCCTTTTCAATTTTTGTTATTCTTGTATGCATGTAGTAGTATTTCAGTATGGTTTTAATTTGCATTTCCCTAGTGACTAACAATGTTGAGTATCTTTTCATGTCCTCATTAACAACAAAATAGCTTTTTATTAAATGTCTATTTAAATATTTTGCTCATTTACAAATTGAATCATTTTTTCTCCTCATTTTTGAGTTATGAGAGTTATTTATATATTTTTGACAGAACTTTTTTATCAATATATGATTCGCAGATATATTCACTCACTTTGTGGCTGTTTTTTCATTTTATTAGTGCTGTCTTTTGAAGAGCAAAAGATTTAAATTTTGATGAAGTCCCATTCATCATTTTTAAAATTATTTTGTGGTTCATGCTTTTGGTGTCCAAACTAAGTAATCTTTACTTGATTCAAGGTCACAAAGATTTTCTCCTTTGATTTCTTTTAGAAGTTTTAGCTCTTAAAATTTTGGTCTCTTATCCACTGGAGTTGATTTTTGCTTATGATGTGAGGTAAGGGTCTATATTCTTTCTTTCTTTCTTTCTCTTTTTGGCATGTAGATAATAGAATTATCCCAGCACCATTTACTGAACAATGTATCCTTTCTCCTCTGAATTGCCTTGGCACCTTGGTTAAAAACCAATTCACCATAAATGTGAAGGTTTATTTCTGGATTTCTATTCTTTTTGTTCTGTCTGTATTGTCTATCTTTAGACCAAACCACACCATATTGATTACTGTAGTTTTATGGTGTTTTGAAGTTGGAAAATGAAAATACTCCTGATTTTTTTCTTTTTCCTTTTAAAGATCTTCTAGCCAGATTTGTATTTCCATATAACTTTTAGGATCAGCTTGCCATTTTTACAAAACAAAAGCTTCTGAGATTTGGATAAGGAGGGTGTTGAATCTATAGATTAATTTGGAAGAATCTTTACAATAATAGGACTTCTAATCTATGAACATGGAATGTCTGAAACATGTTATTTGCAATTAAGGACAGTTTTGCTTCTTGCTCTCCATTCTTTATGTCTTTACTTGCCTAAACGTTAAACAGATTTATTGAGATATGATTCACACGTCGTATAATTCACCCCTTTAAAGTATACAATTAAATGGTTTTTAGTGTCTTCACAGAATTGTGTAGCCATCACCAATATCTAATTTCAGATCATTTTAGTTGCTCCAAAAAAAAAAAGACTCCATATGCATTAGCAATTACTCCCCATTGATTTCTTTCTTGCACTGGTTATAACCTCTAGGACAATGTTGAATAAGAGAGAGTTGACATCCTTGTCTTGTTTGTGATCTTAGGGGGAAATAATCTTTAATCATTAAGTATGGTGCTAAATGTAGATTTTTCATAAATGCCATTTATCAGTTGAGAAAGTTCCCTTCTAGTTTTTAATGATGAATAGTATTAGGTTTTATCTCCCTGATCTTGTCCTTGTCCACCTTGAATTTATCCTTCATATAGCTGCCAGAATAATACTAAAATCTTAGTCAGATCAAGTCACCATTCTACTCAAAATCATGCAGTACCTCCACATTTCTCTTACAGTGAAAGCCAAAATATCCTAGGAGGCCTTATACTATCTACCTATTTTGCATAGTTTCCCCTTTGAACTCATCCTCTATTAATCTTTCCCCTTGGTCTCTCCACTCCAGCCACAGTGGCCTAGTTGCTTGAACACATTAGGTACACTTCTGCCTCAAGGCTTTTGCATTTGCTACTTGCTCTACTTGGAATGTTCTCTCTCCAGGTGTCTTCAAGGCTCACTCTCATTTCCTTCAGGTCACTGCTCAAATATCACCTACAAAAAGTGAAGAGGTCCCTGAACACTCTACTGAAAATTGCAATCCTTCCCCAATGCTTTCTACCCATATTGTCTTATTTTTCTCCCTGAGGTGTATTTCCTTTTAATATACTATATAACATTTATTTACCTTGTTTTTGTCTTCACTCTATTCAAATGTAGGTTTTAAGGGGGCAACTATCTTGGTATGTTTGCTGATGTGCTCACATAGCTTAGAATAATACCTGGCACATAGTAGGTGACCAGAAAGTATTTGTTGAATACATCAATGAGTCAGGAAACTTTCAGTCAGTTCTGTCCCAATCTTGGGCAATTTGGGCAATTTCCTTCCCTTCTGTTTTATCATATGTAAAATATATAAGAGGATAAAACTGGATGTTTGCTGTAAGGCTCTTCCAGCTCTGAAATTCTAGGAAAGAGCTTTTATATACCCATTGAAGAGGATCGGTGGAGATATTATGCTATTAAGGAATCATATTAAGATGCCATTTTGCCTGTAACCCTAGGAATATCTGAACCCTGTCTTGCCTAGCCTATACCACCTCTCTGCAAGTCCCTGTAGAAATACATGGTTTTAGGAGAGAAAACTCAGTCATTAATTCATTCAACAGATATGTATTGAACACCTACAATGTGCTAGGTACTGTACTAGGCTCCAGCACACTTCAAAGAGAAAATCCATAACCTTATAGTAGAAAGAGAAAAAAATTGATGATAAATAGAAAAAATAAATTCTATGGTATGTTATATGTTAGGTGCTATGGGAAAAGAAAGACTATGATAAGGTTTATTAGCCATAATGTAGAAAGCAAGCTGAGTGGAGGTCAGGGTAGGCCTCATTTGCAAAATAATAATGAAAGAATTGAAAGAGGTATGAGAGCATAGCGAGTACAAAGGCCATGATATAAGGGTCTGGAATGTTGAAAGAGAGGTAAGGAAGCCAATGTGATGAAACAGAGTGAGTAAGGGAGTGCATAGTAGGAAACCAGCTAGTGAGGAACAAAAAACAAGAAGATCATGTAAGACCCTGTAAGCCATGGGAAGGACTTTTGGCTTTTATTCTGTATGAGATGAAACACTACAAGGCTGTAGGATAGAGCATATACTGTAAGAGCAAAGGGTGAAAGCAGAGAGACCAGTTAGGGAGCATGACAGCAATAAAACTTTAACTTATTATTGTGATGGAATAAAAACCACTATTGAGCAGCAAATGGTTGAGCAGCAAAGGGTAGGGTGATAAGGGAGCCAGGATGCTGCAAAGCTTAGTGAAATGAGGGCAATAATTGAGAAAGGTGTGTGTGTGTGTGCGCATGTGCTCACGTGTGTGCACATGGGCATGCAGAGCTGAAAAAAGCCTCCTTCCCATCTGTATTCCATCTGTATCTTTCACCCCCAAAGAAGGGATTTTCTGGATTGCCTCTGCTGGGGAAAAAGAAATTTCCTCTACCCCTCAAAGATTTTCTAGCTGGTCTAAAAAATTGAAACGAGACAGATTAACAGGTGAAAAAAACCCAAAGTTTAATTACATACATACAGAGGCCCAATAATATAATTGAGACCTAAATAAATGACCAAGACATGCAGCTTTTATACAGACAAAGAAACAGATATGTGCAAGGAACAGACAAATCAGAAAATTTCGGTTTGGGACCTTTAATTAGTTAAGGAATTTAAACAGCATTTGGACTGCGGTAGTAAATTAGTAAAAAAGTAACAAGATTTGTTTATGCAGCGTTTTTACCTCCAGAAAAAGCAAGGGTACATTTCACGTTGGAGATTTATTTCCTGGTTTCAAGGTGAGGGAGACAGAGTGGGGTCAGAGAATCCCTCTAGCTTCTGCGTTTCTCCAGTTGTTCTAATTCAAAATAGTCAATATGCCAAAGTAGCAAATTTTGGGGCAACCTGCGCTTGGTCCCTACACCTCTTGCTTCTCATCTGTTTTTGCATAGGAATCAAAGTAGGCCAAATCCTGGACTGGAATTAAGCCATGGAATCTCAATATCATATTTTGAGGGGACTCTGACCTTTTTTGAAAAGGCTATTTGCTGTAAAATAGATCTCTAGGACTTACCTCCTCATTCCATCCCTACCCACCTAGCTCCTGGCAACCACCGTTATATTCTCTGCTTCTATGAGTTTGGCTATTTTAAACTCATAGACTATAATATATAAATTCCACCTGTAAATTTAAAAAATGCTTAGTTCCTTTACTATAATGTCCTCCAGGTTCATTAATATTGGTGCAAATGGCAGGATTTCCTTCTTTTTAAGACTGAATTTGTTATTCCATGTTCTGTTGCATGTATATACTTTCTCTTATCCATTCATCTGTTAATAGACATTTAGGTTGTTCCCATGTCTTGGCTGTATGCTGCAGTGAACATGGAAATGCAGATAGCTCGTTGAGATCCTGATTTTAATTTCTTTGGATAAATATGCCCCAATGTGTGAAGGGTGGATTCTATGGTAGTTCTATTTTTAATTTTTTTGAGGACCCTCCATATCCTTTTTCCATAGCGGTTGCACCAATTTACATTCACACCAACAGTGCACAGTGCCCATTTCTCTACATCTTCACCAACACTTGTTATCTCTTTTTTTTCCTGTATTATTATTATTTTTTAAATTTTTCATTAAGATATTATTGATATAGACTCTTATGAAGGTTTCACATAAAAAAACAATGTGGTTAGTACATTTAACCATATTATCAAGTCCCCACCCATACCCCAATGCAGTCACTGTCCATCAGTGTAGTAAGATGCCACAGATTCGCTATTTGCCTTCTCTGCGCTACACTGTTTTCCTCGTGATCCCCCAGACCATGTGTACTAAACATAATACTCCTCAATCCCCTTCTCCCTGCCTCCCCACCTGCCCTCCCCACCCCTCCCCTTTGGTAACCACTCATTCCTTCTTGGAATCTCTGAGTCTGCTGCTATTTTGTTCCTTCAGTTTTGCTTCATTGTTATACTCCACAAATGAGGGAAATCATTTGGCACTTGTCTTTCTCTGCCTGGCTTATTTCACTGAGCATAATATCATCCAGCTCCATCCATGTTGTTGCAAATGGTAGGATTTGTTTCTTTCTTATGGCTGAATAGTATTACATTGTGTAGATGTACCACCTCTTCTTTATCCATTCATCTACTGATGGACACTTAGGTTGCTTCCATATCTTGGCTATTGTAAAAAGTGCTGTGATAAACATAGGGATGCATATGTCTTTTTCAAACTGGGCTTCTGCATTCTTAGGGTAAATTCCTAGGAGTGGAATTCCTGGGTCAAATGGTATTTCTATTTTTAGCTTTTTGAGGAACCTCCATACTGCTTTCCACAGTGGTTGAACTAGTTTACATTCCCACCAGCAGTGTAGGAGGGTTCCCCTTTCTCCACATCCTTGCCAGCATTTGTTGTTCTTAGTCTTTTGGATGCTGGCCATCCTTAGTGGTGTGAGGTAATATCTCATTGTGGTTTTAATTTGCATTTCTCTGATGATTAGTGATATGGAGCATCTTTTCATGTGTCTGTTGGCCATCTGAATTTCTTCTTTGGAGAAGTACTCAAGCTAATATACATATCACCACAATCTATGCCATAAACATAATCATCCCCTCCATAGTTTTCTCCCACCCATTATTACTATTATTTGACAAAAATACTTAACATAAAATCTGCCCACTTAGTAAAACTTTAAGTATACAACACAGTATTATTAATGGGCAAAGGACCTCTGCCCATTTCTTAATTGGATTATTTACTTTTTGTTTGTTGAGGTGCGTGAGTTCCTTATATATTTTGGATGTCAACCTCTTATCTGACATGTCATTTATGAATATAGTCTACCATAGTGTAGGATGCCTTTTTGTTCTCTTGATGGTGTCCTTTGCCATACAGAAACTTTTTAGTTTGATGTAGTTCCATGAGTTCATTTTTGCTTTTGTTTCCCTTGCTTGAGGAGATGCGTTCAGGAAGAAGTTGCTCATCTTATATTCAGGAGATTTTTGCCTATGTTGTCTTCTAAGAGTTTTATGGTTTCATGCTTACATTCAGGTCTTTGATCCATTTCAAGTCTACTTTTGTGTATGGGGTTAAACAATAATCCAGTTTCATTCTCTTGCATATAGCTGTCCAGTTTTGCCAGCACCAGCTGTTGAAGAGGCTGTCATTTCCCCATTGGATGTCCATGGCTCCTTTGTTATATATTAATTGACCATATATGGTTGGGTTTATATCAGGGCTCTCTAGTCTGTTCCACTGGTCTATGGGTCTGTTCTTGTGCCAGTACCAAATTGTCTTGATTACTGTGGCTTTGTAGTAGAGCTTGAAGTTGGGAAGCATAATCCCTCCAGCTTTATTCTTCCTTCTCAGGATTGCTTTGGCTATTCAGGGTCTTTTGTGGTTCCATATGAATTTTAGAACTATTTGCTCTAGTTCATTGAAGAATGCTGTTGGTATTTTGATAGGGATTGCATTGAATCTGTAGATTGCTTTAGGCAGGATGGCCATTTTGACAATATTAATTCTTCCTATCCATGAGCATGGGATGTGTTTCCCATTTGTTACTCTTGTCTTTTTCAATTATAGCCATCTTAACAAGTGTGAGGTAGTATCTCCATATGGTTTTGATCTATATGTCCCTGAGGATTAGTGATGTTGTGCACCTTTTCATGTATGTGTGGCTATTTGTGTGTCTTCTCTGGAGTAATGTCTATTCAGGTCCTTTGCCCATTAATAATACTGTGTTGTATACTTAAAGTTTTACTAAGTGGGCAGATTTTATGTTAAGTATTTTTGTCAAATAATAGTAATAATGGGTGGGAGAAAACTATGGAGGGGATGATTATGTTTATGGCATAGATTGTGGTGATATGTATATTAGCTTGAGTACATTCAGGATGCTTTCTGCTGGAAAAATAAAAATAAATGCTTCAAGGGGTCTTGAAAGTTATAGCAACATGGAGGGAAAGCAAAAAGGGAAGACAGAATGGCACAGGTTAGGGAGCATTAGGATGCATTTTAGAACCAATGCAAAGGGTACAGCATTATTTGACTTGTGAAGTACACTGCCCCTACCAACATCTGCTTTCTTCTCTCTGTTCTGTGCTTAGCTTAGTTGGGCAAGAAGTGTGTGGAAACGAAGATAGGAAAGTTATTAGAAATCAATTTTGCTCCTAACCAGAAATCAGTACCTTTGCGTTTTGCTTTGATAATCTATTTTTTGTGGTCTTTTTTTCCATGTCCCCAGGACTGTTGCGTAGATGTAAAATAATTTCCCCTTGGCATTACTCATAAGAGGTAGTATCTGGAAATATCTGGAAAAAAAACCCTCACAATTTTCTTTATTAAACCCTGATGGAATCTTTTAAGTATCCAACACAAGGAGCAGGTTTCTCAGTAAATACATTTCTTTTGCATCAGATTCTCTGAGTCATGAAAGTCTCTTTAGGCCTTGAGAATAAAGGGTGGATTGATGGGCTCTTGTAGACAGACTTGAGAATTGAGCTTTTGTCTAAGACACATGAAAAATTTTGTAAATATCCAAGGGATTAATTAGAGTTCCAAGGACACTTACCTTCTAGTTCCAACCTCTTACTGTTTAGATGCAGGAACTGAAAGTAAGAGATGGGTATTTACAGAAGAGCACACAGTGGTTTCTGTCTGCCAGCCAAGGGTTCTTGCTGCTGCACACCTAAGCATGTTTGCCATAGCCAGCCTGCTGTGAACAATATCTAGTATTGATTGCTGCTCTGGTCATTTGTGAAATGTCACACATTCTTCAGTTCTGGCAGTTAGCCAGGATTGGGGATATTGGCCAGTGGGCCACCTAAAACTCCAAGAAGATGGCAGGGATTAAATCCAATATAACCAAGAGGTATACAGGTTAGCTAGAAATAGCTTATCAGAGCTAGACTCTAAAGAACTCTGAATTTTTGCTGTGTGTGTCCCATTTCTACGTGCAAGGCTACTTACTATCTAGGCCATGGAAAGTTGAGGCTCAAAAAGTTTAAAAGCAATCAGAAGGGAAGCCATGGAATAGATTATTTAGACAGACTAATGCAGGGGAATGAATATGTGGGTATGGCAAATCATACATCATCCAGATTTTCATTGAGGAATCCATGTACAATCTCCCACATGTTGTCCCCGTTAAAAAAGAATGAGCTCTTCAGTCTTGAGCTCTGAGACTTTTGATATCCTACACGACCTTTGTATTTTTTTTCTGGCCAGTTTCTCTCTCTCTCTCTCTCTCTCTCTCTCTCTCTCTCTCTCTCTCTCTCTCTCTCTCTCTCTCTCTCTCTCTCTCTCTCTCTCTCTCTCTCTCTCTCTGTGTGTGTGTGTGTGTGTGTGTGTGTGTGTGTGTGTGTGTGTGTGATTTTTCTAAAGGGAGTAAGGTGGGTTACAGAACTGATCTAAAAACCCGACTACTGAATACTACTTTGAGAGGCTATCTAGTTCATTTAATCCATTCCTTGTGTTCATAAACACTAGGATCTCAGTGAACCTAAATAAAACAAAATTCTATTATTCTTAGAAGTACTCCATTGCTGGTGAGTGGGAAATCAGCTCTGTGTTTAACACAATTCATTTTAGCTTAATCTCATTTCCTGTTCTCCTTTCTTTTAGGTTAACAATTCACGCTGAGTGTCCCATGCATTTGGAAGATTTTCCTATGGATGTGCATGCCTGTCCGCTGAAGTTTGGAAGCTGTGTGTATTTTTTCACTTCCTGTTTGCCTGATCTTCTTCCAAAAGAAATTGAATATTTCCTATTTTGTCCTTAGTAGTTTATAAAGCTGAGACCTTTAACCCAGGCTGGTTTGGGAGTGTGGAAGGGGAATGGGGTTGAGTAGTACTGACTGATCAGGCAGGGAGACTTAGCCTTTATTAGAGTTTTCCTTCTAGACAGCAAACCTTATTTCACCATTTCAAACTAAGTTCTCTGTCATTAGGTCAAAACATTAATATCTGTTTACTAAATTGTCCAGAAGACAGAGTAAGACAGAGCTGATATAGAGTATAGTAGCAGCTTCCTAAGGACAAGGTCCTTCAAACAGAAAGTACTTTTGAAATGCCTATTCTATCTGCATCCTTATATACTTCTGTCTAGTTCTCTACAGTAAATGGTAGACAGGAAGAGACTCTGGCGATTTGCTCACTTTTAAAGAGTATTGCCTTTGCCAGTAGCTATAAATCTGACAGAGAAATAAGTAAATACATAGCCCTTTTTCAAGTGAATTAGAAAAATCGAAATTGAATAGAAGTTGAGTGAATTTCAGAGTAAGTTTCATATAGGGTGTTATCAGAGCAATATATCAAGGTCTGTGTTGATCATGTATAAATTAGATTTAGTTCTGTATTTTGAAGTAGAAAGTGCATTTGAAAAGACCCAAATAATTACACGTGACATATTTTTTCAATTACTGTCAAGTATTTACAGATTATCTCCTGTGTGCCAGGCTCTATTCTGGGAGTTTGGAATGCACCCATCAGTAAAACAAAGACCCTGCCCTTGTGGGACTTATATTTCAAGGAGAGAGTGATAGTGAAAGATAAGCAATGGATCAAAAAGTAAAGTATAAAGTATGTTATAAAGTGATAAGCACCATAGGAAGACATAAAAGTGCTGTAAGGAGGGTCACTTATGTTTAGGTAGAGCATAGGAGACAGAGATTGATCTGTGGTGTTAGAAGTCTTTCATATGTTATTTATCATTGCTATTGGCAGTATATCCAAACTCCTGACATATTGAACTATGGGATTCAGGAATAAGAGGTGGAATTCCCAGGAATTTTATAAATTAAATGTTATTCATAAAACATTTCAAAACTTCTTCATGCTCTTTATTCATGACTATGGATATCCAGCTTTTTTGATAAATCAGAGATAGTATGTTTAGAAGAATTAGCAAAGACCAGTAGTGTTTAGAAGACACTCAAATACTGGAAAACACTGGCAAATTTTATTGAATAGTATTTGAGGAACAGCATTTGGGTCTTTTATCAAAGTAAACGGCACTACGCAGAATTAAGTCAAAATTGCCAGCTTAAGGATTTATTTTGCTTTTCAAACATTTCTTGAAAGAACACTCACAGGGATTATGTATTATATACTATGCATATAGAGTTATTAATATATAATTTGCAAGAATGACTCACCATTAGCAGCAAACAGCACCATAAGCATACATTTATCATAAACAAAATCAACTGATCAGATCAGCATTACTCCTGTACTGATTCCTGGAAATTTAAAAACTTTCAGCTCAATGTGCCAGCATTTTCTTCTCTTGCTTTTGACTTGACATTAGTAGATACCTTCAAATCAGTAATGTCTCTGTGTCTCTTGTTAAGCTTTAATTCTTACAGGAGAATTATACTTTTCCATTTTGCTGATTTCTCAACTATTTTTCTCAGTATTTGACATTCAGAAATATATATATATGTATATATTTCCAATAAATGTTGGGAAGGAATTTCCACACTGAAACAATAGTCAGGATAGTGGTTACCTTTGGTCTGGGTTGTGCTTGAAAAGGGGCACAGATAGTGCTTCTGGGTGCTGATTATATGGGATGTAAGTATTGTGTTCAGAAAAGATATTCAGACTGGAAATTTAATTTAGGTATCATCCATATAGATGGTATTTAAAGCTGTAAGGCTGGAGGAGATCACTAAGTGAATGACTGCATATAGTTAAGATTATCAAGAACTCTTCCCTGAGTCACTATAACAGTTAGAGGCTATTAACTGCAGGAGCAATTATACATTGAACTAGAAATATTTTTCTCCATATGTTGAAGACATGAACAAGACCATGTATAGGGTATATTATGTGGAAAATTTAGACTTCTTGTGGCATTTTCTTTTGTAGCTTATGAGAGCACAGATACAAAAAATACCATTGAGTCATGTATATTTGTTTCATGATTTCAATGAGCATTTTGATGTGAATGAAGAACTTTTGGGCATGCCGCCTATTACAAGCAATCAGAAAATGGTTTTCCTGGGTATGCTGATAAAGGTCCTAAGAAGCGTGATATAAGATCACAATTAGTACATGTGAATGAGTAAGTGTTAATGTCAGTGCTATGAAATGTATATCCAACATTGCAAAGTTTTGTAGGGACACAATTTGTGTTTGTTCACTGGTAGATTCACCAGGAATTATTTGCTTTGTGGTGAAAGGTTTAAATAGAACATAACACGGGCATGGTAGCTGCCATCATGAGCTGGGGATCCCACACTGACTTGAACAACAGACCATGCAAAACGTGGATGAAACGGGTGAACAGTAGGGTGGTAAGCTTCCCTTTATAAGACGAGGTGCCTGAGTTAGGGCAAGGTGCTCACCCCACATAGAAAAATCACTGTGCAAAGAGTCAGCCCAGGTCTGGAGAGAAAGCAACTCTCTTCCTTTAAGATATCGACTAAAATTGAATAACCTCACTCCTCATCACCTCACCAATTCCCTTATTCATACCCTTATTAAAACTCATCTGTACTAAATTCTTTTCTCCACATTGGAATTCCAAATCCAAGAACTGATATTAACACCATGGTGCAGAAGAAAAGGTGGCAGGTTTCTGGTTTGCAAATCAGTTGTTAATAAGTTTCAAAAGAAAATTGTAATCATTAATTATTGCTATTTTTAATTTGTGATTTTTCATGTTTTAAAAATTTTAAATATCCTTAGCATGATTTTTTTTAACCTTATCTTGTATGTTCACCCCATAATTAATCAAAGAAAATCTCATTACATTTCTGGCAGTTTATTTATCTTACAAATAGCCTGATTGACTCATTTAAGATAGCTCTCTACCTCTTGTAGGCATTTGAATTTGTGGCATCTGCATTTGATAATATTTTAAGAATTCCTCTCCTTGCCCCTACTTTCTACCATACAAGAGAAGGAAAGGTTAACAATCTGTTGGCAGTCCAGAAGACTGATTCATTGAAGAAAGACCACTTTGGGTTCGTTTCTCCTTACCCAGCATAAACTATAGTCATTATTCAATGAGTGTTTATTAGATGCATACATGCACTTCAGTTGAAGACAAAACACATACCCAAAACTCTTTTGGGATGGGGGTTATATTTCAATCTCTTGCAAGTTTTGTATCAAGGATAATCTTTTTCCCTTCCTTTCAACTTCTCCTTGACGTTTTTATGCCTTAGATGCCTATACAACAGCTGAGGTGGTTTATTCTTGGACTCTTGGGAAGAATAAATCTGTGGAAGTGGCGCAGGATGGCTCTCGTCTGAATCAGTATGACTTGCTGGGCCATGTCGTTGGAACAGAGATAATCCGGTCCAGTACAGGTATTTATTTATTTCACTTAACAAACATTTTGTAACCTCTACCACACACCAGTCGCTGTTCTAAGTGCTTGTAACTTATGTAATTCTCAAAGTAGTCCTCTGATATAGGTATTATTATCAGCAGGGAACTGAGGGCATAGAGAAGTTCAGTAATTTACCCCATGTCACAGTTATGGAATGTTAGAGAGCCAAGATCCAAACCCATGCAGATTGGTTCCCAAGTCCATGCTTTTCTTTTCTTTTTTTTTTTATTAAGGTATCACTGATATCTAATCTTATGCTCAGGTTTCACATGACCAACATTGTGGTTACTAGACTCCCCCTATTATCAAGTCCCCACGACATACTCCATTACATTCACTGTCCATCAGCGTAGTAAGATGCTATAGAGTAAGACACTACTTGTCTTCTCTATGCTACACTGCCTTCCCCGTGCCTCCCCCCATGATATGTGTGCTAATCGTAATGCCCCTTTTTCCCCCTTGTCCCTCCCTTCCCACCCATCCTCCCCAGTGCCTTTCCCTTTGGTAACTATTAGTCCATTCTTGGGTTCTGTGAGTCTGCTGCTGTTTTGTTCCTTCAGTTTTTGCTTTGTTCTTATACTCCACAGATGAGTGAAATCATTTGTTACTTGTCTTTCTCTGCCTGGCTTATTTCACTGAGCATAATACCCTCTAGCTCCATCCATGTTGTTGCAAAGGGTAGGATTTGTTTTCTTTTTATGTCCAAGCTCATGCTTTTAACCTCAACGTCATGCTGTCTCTTGGAGAGTGGTTTAGAAGGTCAAGTGCATTAGTGTTGTACTGTGGTAAAAGAGAAGGCAGAGGGAAGCCACTGTGGAGAGAGGGCTGAACTTAGACTCTACAGGTTTCAGGAAAACTTGCTTAACTCCGCTATGCTGAGATAGCAAGTTAATAACCCCAGGAGGTGCCAGCTACATGGCCAGAAGGTCCAGGGATGAACCATGGAATTATTTTCTTAAGTGAATCACCCATCTCAGAAACAAGTGTGTCTGACAAAACTTGCCAGGTCCTCTGAATGGCTAACCTTTGGATATTGATAAACGGAACCTAAAGACTTGTTCTGTAGCCTTAAGTCCTGTCTATTTGCAGGGGCCTGAGGAAGGAAGCATCCTGCACCCTGAATTCTTAGTGTATTTGGCAAAATGGAGTATATCTTAGGGCCTACATATCTTACAATATTCTTTGCTGTGAAAGGATAGGAACTTCCAGTGCATCTCCATGAAAGATTTCTGAATCCAAAATTATAAATGAAGCAGAATATTCTTGTCCTTTTATTTCATTATCTCGACACTGCTGTTCCCTGTCTTTGTGATGTTTCAGTATGTCATTTTATTTGTGTCTGGTTTTTCTTCCACCCCAGGAACAACGGAGTGTACCTAAAAAATAAGAAGCAGCACTTGAAATGGATTTAAAGCACAACAGGATTTAGAGATTTGTAATTTGGTATGGGGGAAGGTTGTTCTTGAGAAAGTCAACACTGAGATGTCAAAAGGCTGGAGGCATGTGAGAATATGACCTGTTGGAAAAGCTACGAGTGGTTCAGAGTGCCAGGAGGACGAATTGTCTTCTGGCTAGTCTGAAAATCAAATGGAATTGAGACAGAATAACAGAATTAAAAAACAAAGTTGAATTATGTACATACAGAGACCCGATAATGTAACTGAGACCCAGAGAAATGTCCAAGATGCGCAGCTTTTATAGTTTATACAAAGAAAGAGAAATCTGTGAGGAACTGATAGGACACAGAAAACTTAGATTTGGGAGCTTCATTTAACAAGGAATTATAAACAGCATTTGGGCTGGGATAGGAAATTAGTAAAAAGTAACAAGGTTTGTTTATATAGGCTTCCTTGGCCTTGAATTCCCTGTGTCTGACAGTAAGGTTGTCTGTCTACTTCCCATGGAGATTTATTTCCTGGTTTCAAGGCAAGGGGGTCAGAGGTGGGCCAGAGAATCCCTGCAGCTCCTGCTGTTTCTCCAGTTGTTGTAATTCAAAGTAATCAGTATGCGAAATTGTCACATTGTGGGGCAGACTGCCCCGATCCCTACTAGAGTAAGACGTGGAAGAGACGAATCTGGGGCTCCAGGGTGTTACAGAAAACTGGCCCTTGTCAACTAAATCAAACCACAAAACACATGACAAGGTTTTCAGAAAAGGAAAGAATAGTTTACTAATTTACCAGCAAATCAGGGAGTGGCAGGCTTGTTCCTTAAAGAAAAATTGCCCCCTCCCCCCTCACTCCCCCCCAACTTCCACCAAGTGTAAGCAACTAGGGCTTTTAAAGGGGAAATTGTGGGAGAGAGGCTCTGTTGTCCGTTACCACAGACAAGTAAAGTAGCAACGTGCAAGGATCCAAACAGATATTCTTGTGCCAGTTCAGTTGCTTTTTGTTTTTTTCAATTGCTTTTTTTTTAATTGGTTCCTCCTTTTGTCTGTTCATCCTGGGACAGGATGTCTAGGGTTCTGCAAAATTAACTTTCTATGTTATCTCTGATCCTGAGACTCAGAAAATAGGGAGAGCAAAAAGAAACTGCTACGGGTTAGTGGTTACAAAGTTTTGGGGCTACTTGAGTTCATTTTCAAGTTAATATTAGTGTTAAATTTTAAATCCAGGGATTTAATTCAGTTTTCCTCTGTTATAAGGTTAGAGTTTCTGCAGTTTAGTGGCTGGCATCAGTACTGGCTGTGTTGCTGGGCAGCCGTGTCTGGGGAGGTCTTTCTCTCTGCACACTAGGTAAAACCAGCCTGGATGGGAGAAGGCTCTGGACTCTGATCTGGAAAGAATTCTTGTGTGTCAGCAAGAAAGGAATTCATTAAAGCAAGAGTAGAAGCAAATGTCAAGGCAGCCATGCAGGCAGTAGAGAGGAGGGAAGATCAGAGGGAGAAAAGGAAAGTTCACTGAACTCCTGCTCTGGGTAGGGCAGATCCCTTGCCAACTCCTAGAGCCAGGATTACCTGGCGGTCCAGTGTCTGCTTGATCTGCACTGTATGGACATTTATTCCTACCATTCCAGAATTTGGGGGAGCTGTAGAGCACTGGATAGAGTGAGATTATGTTCTGAGAACTTCCACTTTCCTACTGGTGTGAAATGAAACCGGGAGAGAGAAAAGTAGAAAGCTGAATGAATGAAATAGCAAAGGGACAAAGACATTTACCGCTAGAGGTGGAGGTTGGAGAGTTCCTGTCTTTATCATAGAGAAGAGTTCAGAGACAAGTGCAACAGGCTTATGCAACAAGAAAGTTTATTTCATATAGGACAATACATACTTAGATGGGAATGTGAGCAACCTAAGAAAGGAGTTGTGCTTAAGAGTTTAGGGTCTGGGGTTTTAAACAGGGCCTTTTTTGGTAAGGGTTGGCACAAGGCATGATGTATACAGGTGATTAATGATTCCTTTGAAATTTCATCATAAGAATAGTGTTATTTAGGTGACTGGACTGTGTTGATCTGGATCTTGGCATTTTTTGCCCATGTAAGTTAATTTACACTCCAGAGGTTCATCTCTCATCCTGGTTACAGAGTTACCATATTAGAGGGGCAGGAAGAAGAGGAAGAAAAGAATATAGATTCATTTAAAAAATAAGCTGCGTCTTTTTCACAGGCTAAGCAGATTTTACAACGGCATGACCCTTGCCCATTTCTCTGCGCTGTCTCACCTGGACCACGCTGAGCAGCTGGGCAGGTACCCAGCACACAGCTGCCCTGACTGCCAAAGTCCAGTCCCTCCAGCAGGTGTGAATCTGACTCTGGGGCCAGGTATGCAGCCTTGGAGGAAGGGCACAAGGTACTGGCAGTGACTGTACTGGGTCACCTGGGTCCAGTCACTTTGTTCCGAGGAGCACCCCACACCTTCATGTGGGGTTCACTGGATGACTGCCCATCTGGGCTCAGATTCTGGCTGTGCCTGCCACCCTCTGAAAGTGTGGCTTGGTGCTCAGATGCCCCCTCCTGGTAGTGCGGCCTTTCTACAACAGCACAGCTAGCATCCAGGCTCAACCCACCCACCATTGTCTCCTCCCTCTTCCTGGGAGCAGCGCAGGGCAGCCTGGGTATGGGGTGGAGCCGGTAGGCTTGGGGATGGCGAAGTGTCCTTTCCCCTCTGGCGCTATGCTCTCCTTACCGACCAAAGTTGCTGACTTACCATGGGTGGGAGAGATGGATTGGGCGTGGGGGCTGGGTGGGGGGCTCTCACTGGCCCGGCCTGCTGCGGTTCCCAGGCAGGGTGAGGGAGAGGAGCCTTTGGTGCCTACATGCACAAAATGCATTTTATTCTGTCCCTACTGTGCCCTTCGCATTGTTTAAACAGAAACCGGCCTCCTGCTCCCGGGGATGCCTTTGCGCTGTGCTGCTGCAGCAGCTGCTGCTGTGCCTTCCCCACAGGGATCAGACCCCAAAGTCCTGCCGCTCTCGCTCCCACCCCCAGCTTGTGACGGAGAAGATGCAGGCTCTCAGAGCAGGTCCTGCATGGAATGCAGCAGTCCTGCTCGCGCGGAGCGGGATGGCTCTGTATGGGGCGGCACGGCACTGGGCAGGGACCCTAGTGGGGTGGCATGTTGTGGGGCACAACACTGATGACTCTGTTGTGGACAGAGCACAACACTGATGGCGGCACATCGTAGACCATGGCGGCAGGTGGGGCGGCACGTTGTGGGGCAGAAACTCGGTGGCTCTGTGTGGGGCAACATGGAGCAGGGCGGCACATTGTAGGGCACAGACCCTCGTGGCTCTGCCATGGGCTGCATGTCACTGGGTGGGGACCCTGGCGGGGTAGCACACTGAGGGGCAGAACCTTGGCGGCTCTGTGTAGGGTAGCATGGAGCAGGACGGCACATTGTGGACCCTGGCGGCAGGTAAGGGGCGGCATGTTGTGGGGAAGGTACCCTCGCAGCTTGGCCCTGGGCAACATGGCATGGGGTGGGGACCCTGGGGGGGGTAGCATGTTGTGGGACAGAACCTTGGCAGTTCTGTGTGGGGCAGCATGGAGCAGGGCAGCACCATTGTGGACCCTGGTGGCAAGTGAGGGTGGCAGGTAGTGGGGTGGGATCCTGGTGGCTTTGTTCCAGGCAGCACTATGAGAGGCTGCATGGAACAGGGACCCAGGTGGCAGAGCGTTGGGCCATGACTCTTGCAGCCCCCTGGCCCCTAGTACGTGCACCCTGGTGGAGGGAGAGAATTCCCACAGCTGCTGCAGCTCCTCCCTCCTCTCACTCCCCTGTCCCTTCTGCCCTGTTCACCCAGCATCAACTTTGAGACCTCTCATTAATTATCCAAATAGCTTTGTTGTCAGGCAATCTAATCTGGGGAGATCTCACTGGGTGCTAGTGTTACTGGAGGTCATGGTGTGTTTTCCCCATTCTTGTCCTCTCCGTGGAAAGAATTCAGTTGATTCCGTGGAGAGACCAGATTGAAAGTGAAAGCAGCAAAGAGTTCATTAGAAGTGGAAGTACACTTGGAGGAGTCTAAGTGGCAACCCAAGAAGATGGAGGTGTCCCACTTGGTTACAAGGGTTAAGTTTTTCTGTGGTTATGACTTCCTGGGTTTGGGATTTTTCCTCCCCTGACTCCAAGTTACCTCTTAGGGCAGACTGAGCTAGCTGCTCCAGCATATTCCTTGCCCATACCTGGGTGGGGCCCACCTGCCCTGTTCCATCCTTGAGGTTTTGCGCATGCTTACTTAGGTTATTATGCCCATCCTGGTTGAGTGCCCCCAGTGGAAGGTCATATGGCATTCAGATTTCACCATTTTCCTGTTACAGAATCTAACTGTTGACTGCCAAGCTTGGATTTTTATTGCTGAAGGGCCCAGGTGGCTTTTAGCTAAAGGCCTTTCTGTGCTTTTTCCCAATAGTCCTCTCCCATCCACTCTTGGCTCATGTCTAACTATCCGCCTACTCTAAGGTTAGGAGAGACTTCAACCTGGGAATGGATTCTTGAGTCTGATCAAGAAATAATTCAGGAGCAGGTCAAACAGGTACAAGCAAACAGTAGTTTAGTAAGTCAAAAGCACACACTCAAGGAGGGAGTGTGAGCAGGCTCCAGAGGTGAGCAATGAGGTGGAGTTCAGGTTGGGTGATATTAGTTGGAGTTGAAGCAGGGGGTGGAATATTCATCAGGATAGGTGTGGATTTCTTAGAATAGGAAGGGAATTCCTGAGAAATAGGGTGACATCTTCTTTTTGTCCTTCGATTGTCTGCCTTGGAACTGTCATGGCACCAAGGAGTGTGACTTTTAGTACACTAATGAGCCTATAAGGTATTTGGAGGTGAAGCCAGGGTCAACTTCTTCATGTGGGAACAAACCAGCTTTGGCAGGTCTGTTATCTATCCCCTCTCTCCCCACATCCTGAAGAACAGTTTACACAAAATGTTTAGAATAAAAACAAGCATATAATCAAGTGTAAACACTGGCCAAAGTTGCCAACCCCCTCCCTGCTCAGGTCTGGCTCTCTACCTGCTATAACAGCTCTAGCTCCCATTTCATTTGGTTAAACCACTATTCACTTTTTATCAGTATGCATTCATAATAGGAAAATTAGAAATACACAGAGGAACAAAGTATCAGAATTAAAATACTCTTTAATTCCACATTTAGGGAAATATTAGAAGATTTTGGTTATTGTACATTTTGGTATATAACCTTTAAGAAGATTCCCTTTGCATTTTCTTTACATAAATGAGGCCATACTATTCATATCATTTTATAAGTTGCTTTACAATGTAATTCTATAAGCTTGTTTTCTTGTCACTAAATGTACAGGATCCAAATGTACACACATTAGTACTAATAATTTTTATTGATATAACTGACATACTATATTTCAGGTGTACAGGATGATTGATATTTGTATATATTGAAAAATGTTACCACAATGTCTAACTTCTGTTATCATACATAGTTGCAGAATTCTTTTTTCTTGAGAACCTTTAAGATCTACTGGCTTAACAACTGTCATATATATATAACACAGTATTAACTATAATCTCTATACTGTATACTATTTACTTATGACTTTTTATTTTATTACTGGAATTTTATACTTTTTGACCCCTTCCTCCATTTCATATCCCCTCCGTCCCAACCAGCAATCTAGCCTCTGTATCTATGACCTTGGTTTGTTTGTTTGCTTTTTTTTGTTTTATTTTAGATTCCACATGTAATTGAGATCATATAATATCCATCTTTCTCTTTCTGACTTATCTCACTTACCTTAGTGTCCTTGAGGTCCACTATGCTGTTGCAAATGACAAGATTTAGCAGATTATCTACTATTATATTCTGTATTTCATTCTATAAACATTGTGAAGACTACCTTCCATATAGCATTTTCTCCCTGTGTAATTATCTACCAAGAATAGAGACAGAATATTGAGATTACTATTTCAACAAGTAGACACTTAAAAAATTTTTTAATACATATCGACAAATTGTCATTTTAAAAGTTTAAACAATTCACACTCCCATTATCCGTGTATGAGCATGCCAGTTTCCCTTCAGTATGAGCAATGCCGATTATGTACTATATTGTATTGCCCCCCAAAGTATATTGAAGTCCTGATCCCCAGTACTTCAGAATGTGACCCTGTTTGAAAATAGGGTTACCGCAGATGTAATTAGATTACATCTCAAATTAGTTTTGAAACATGATACAATGTACATCCGGAAAGAGGTGATTTAGTATATTAAAATTCATTCACACAATTCAATACTATGCAGCTGTAAGATGGAATGAGGAAATTTTTATGTACATCTGCAGGATATATTGTTCAGTGATTTCTCTCTGAATGCTGTCAGTCCTCAGTATGAAGTAATTCTAAGCAAAGGCTCCTTGTGTTTTGTACCAGATTCAAATGGGTTAAATGAAAGAAAATCCTCAAAATCTGTGGCTAGATGTTTACACCATTCCCTATTTTAGTGCTGATTCCATTTTCCCTCATTTGGCATATTATTGCATTAATTTAAGAGGAGGATTTGGATGCATGATCTTATTTTTCCATCTTTCCTAGAAATTTGACCATTTGTTAGAGTAACATTATTGCCATTGTATATACTATCTCTTTAGACATGTAGCATAGTTAAGACAAAGCAGAAAATAAGAGCGTGAAAGAGACACAAAGAGAAGTCAGAAAGATAAAAAGATTACAGGTGGCAAAGAAAAGTACGTGGAATTTCTATTTCCTCACGACTCAGTGGTCCATGTGCCCCTGTTCAGAAGGACCACAAGGGGTCTCTGGCTTGCTCCATCATTTGGTGTGGTGGGCTGGGATCCGCACGCAGCACAGCGGGCAGGTTTTAACCCTGATGGCTGGTTCTTCTGGTGGGTAAGGGCACTTGTGGCCAATGGGCTTTGACCCCAGAGGTCACCGTTTTTGGTGGGTTGGGGAGCTGTGAACCCTAGGCAGCAGCGCCAGTAGGCTTTGATCCCCAGGGTTGCCATTTTAGTGGGTGGGGTCACCATTACCCACAAGCAGCGCACCCAGCGGGTTTTGAGCTGTGAAGGTTTCCGTTTTGGGGGCAGGTATCCAATCTCCAGACAGTGCGGTCAGCAGCGGGTTTTGACTTGCAAAGGTCACCGTTTTGGTGAGCGGACACCACCACCTCCAGACAGTGCGGCCGCCATTTCAGCAGGCGGGCACCATAACACCAGGAGGCATGATCCTTTCGATTGCTCCAATGCTATTGGGTGAGGCTTCTGCTGGAATTCTGCTATTGGCCCAAACACGGCTGTTGGGCGGGGCCTTCACCTGTAATTCATCTGTTGGTTATGAGATGCAGTCTAGAGCATGGGTTCGTGCGTACAATGACTGACTGCTGGCTGAGCTCTGATCGGGCGAGGTTGCTGGCAGATACCTGGTATCACTCCAACATCTGCACACGGATGGTTGTAAGTTTCGCGCTATCTTCTTTGTTCCTAGCTGACCCAAACGGTCTAGCCTTGTTTTTCCTTTATTCCTGGAGCAAGCCAGAAATGGGCCTCTAGGGGAATGCCGTGGAATAGCTGGGAAAGCTGGATATCTGCTTTGGGCTCTCCCCACTGGAGAAATCACAGACCGAGAGGAGCCCTCTAGGTGCTGCACGGAGCTAGCTGGCTTGGGGGGAGGGAAGATGGTGGCAAAATGAAACCACTTCTCTTACCCTTCTAATGTGGCCTTTCTTGGCTTTTGTGGTCCAAGAGAGTTCTTAAGCCTTACTCCCTGGTTCTGGGATTTTCCCAAAGGTATTCTTGTCCGTGGATAATCTGTATTTTTGTCTTGGGGCATTAGAGCTGGGGACGCCCTATTCCATCATCTTGCTGATCTTAGTCACTCTCTTTGCTTCTTTGGAAGAAAGAAAGACAGAAATTGAAGAAAAGTATAGGAAAGGAGAGGATTGGAGAAAACATATTCAGTTATTTAAAGTAAATGGCTAATTTGATAAGCCTCTGAAAATCCCACTTGCTTTGCCTTTCTGATCTATAGAATATAACTAATTTATGAATGTTATTATATATTTAATATAGTAAATATTTCACATGATCAGATATAGGACTGATAAGAGTTAAGTGGTATGAGACTAAGATGGGGAAGGGGGAAATTACTAGGTAATCAAAATTACAAGCTAATCAAAGTCAAACTCTTGGTAAATAAAAATTAATCCTCAGTGCCCTCTCAGTGGAGAGAGAGAGTGAAAGGGAGAACAGGGAGAGGAAGGAGTGACAGGAGACACAAATAGAAGGATTGAAAAAGAAGAAAAGAGAAAGAAAAGAGAAACTCCTAAGTTACAATGAAGAATACATCTCATAATTTTGTTTTCTTCACTAAATTCTTTGCTAGATTAAAAATAAACCCACTTTTATTTTTCACGTTCACATAAACAAGGTAGAATGTGAATACACACATAGTATGGATTGTATATTGAGCTTTGAATGACCAAATGGGGCTTCCTAGGCTTAGATACAAAGGAGTGGGTAGGGTAAGAAAGAGGAAAATTGCCTCATTGAGGAGACCTGCCAAAACCAAAGGTGGGTGGTTTTGAGAGGGAGAGGGGTGAAAAATAAGCTCTGACAAGAAAGGTAGTAGAGATATCTGATTGCATGAATCTTTGGGGACTATTCTGGGAAATTTGGGTTTCACTATTTGAGAGTTGGGAAACCATTGGAGAGTCTTTAAGCAAAATAGGATCATGTTGGCTGCTGTGCTGAGAATGCATTAAAGGGACAAGTACAGAAGCTCGACCAGTTAGAAAACTATCACAGTACTCTAGGTGGGAGATGATGGTGGACTATGCCAGAGTGCTAGCAGTGGAGGTGGTGAGAAGTGGTCAAATTATGGATATATTCTGAAGAAAGAACTGTCAGTGTTGCTTGTTGATAGGGTATCCGTGTATGTGCACAGCTGTGCGCACATACAGAGTCATGCATGAAGGAGGGAGGGAGGGAAGGAGAGAATAGTCGATGATGCTAAGGATTTTGAAGAATTCAATTTTGGCCTTTGCTTCTGAGAACTACTATTTACTAAGAAGGGACTATCTGTTGGACGAGCCAGTTTGGAGGGGGTGGGAGATGGGGAGAGTAAAAGCTAATATTTCAACATGTTAGGTCACGATACCTATTAGATCCCCAGGTTGTGATGCCTAATAGGTAATCAAATATATAGGTCTAGAGTAGTGTAGGGAACCCTAGGTCTGTTGTATCAAAATACCACAAACTGGAAGACTTAAAACAACAGAAATGTATTGTCTCTAGTTCTGGAGGCTAGAAATCTGAAACTGAGGGGTTGGCAGGGTTGGGTCCTTTTGGAGGTTCTGAAGGAGAATCTGTTCTGTGCCTCTCTCTCCTAGCTTCTGATTGTTGCCAGCAATCCCTGGCATTCTACTGGCTTGTGTATGCATCATTCCAGTCTCCGTTGCTCTCATCACATGTCATCACACATTTCCCTGTGTATGTCTGTCTTGTTTTTCTAAGAGCATTAGTCATAATGGATTAGGGCCCATCCTACTCCAGTATGTACTCATCTTAACTGATTATAGCTGGAAAGAAACCTATTTCTAAACAAGGTCACATTCTGATATAGTTGGGGTTAGGATTTCTACCGTATTTTCCCAGGAGACACAGTTCAACCCATAACAAGGAGGAAGCCTTTGCAGAAGATATACATTGGGGAGTTACAGAGTTTAAGATACCATTTAAAGACACAGGCTGGATGAGAATGCCAAGGGTGTGAGTGAGACCGAAAAGGGTGAGTCCCGACATTCACAAATATTTAGAAATTTAAAGGAACCAGCAAAGGATTCTGGAGAGGTAATGAGGTAGGAGGGACACCAGAAGAGCACCTTGGCCTAGAAGTTCAGTGAAGAGAGGCATTCCGGGACGATGGAATGCTGAATATGTAAAATGCTGCTGACTAACCCATTAAGATGGATAATTAACTATTAGATGTAACACCATGGGCTAATAGTATGTACCTTTACAGGATTGTTGGGAGGGTGGAAAGTTAATACTCCAAAGACACTCAAAGATTTTTGGCACACAGAGCTCAATAAGTGTTCCCTCTTATTTTGGAGTGGGGTGATGTAGGCCAGCCCACATTGTGCTATATGAACTTTTGGTTCTGACCCTGTAAGTCCATTCATACAGCAGTGGATAGTGGTTAAAAAGCATAAGCTGTGGAGCCAGCCCATCTGGCTTTGAACTCAGGCTCCACTGCTTACTAGCTGGGTAACCTTGTGCAAGTTGCTCAGTATCTTTGTTTCAGTTTATTAAAGTATAAAATGAGGCTAACAATGTACCTACTTCAAGGTTGTTGCAAATATTAAATATGTTAAGAATGTTAAGGTGCTTGAAAAGTGCCAATCACTTAGTAATGCACTTGAATAAATTATTTCTGATTATTATTTAAACAAAGACACTAATTTATTTGAATGAACTTGTGTCAAAACTGTTCTCAGAAAGCTGTGTTGCTACACAGTTAGCATATATTTTTGCAAAAAAATGCATTACTTCATGATTATTACAGAGGTCTGGTTATGTGGACTTAGGAGGTACTGGGTTGTCTTGCTTTGATTATTGGGTCAAGGAGCTTTGTGAACTGAATTGGGGCCCACTTTGATTGAACAATGTTTTTTCAGCTGCATACTGCCTAATTTTACTCTCTCTCCAGGAGAATATGTCGTCATGACAACCCACTTCCATCTCAAGCGAAAAATTGGCTATTTTGTGATCCAGACCTACTTGCCATGTATCATGACTGTCATTCTGTCACAGGTGTCTTTCTGGCTCAACAGAGAGTCTGTTCCTGCCCGCACGGTCTTTGGTGAGTGTTGTTTTATGGAAAACGGGGGGTGAGGGCAGGGGGATATTTGCAAAGTCTTATGATGGGTAGTCAGAGTAGGGTGAGGAAGGTGGAAGAACCATTGCAGGAGATACTGGGAACAACACCGGAGCCCAGCATTAGTAGCGGAGTCATGGGGTCCTGGTGTTTGGGGCTGAATTCTTAACAAAGAAGTGGAAATAAGAAGAGTGTTGGAGTAGTGAAATGGTTCCTTTCTCACTCAGGCTTACTTCAGGAGCTGGGGAGGGACTGGACCTTCCGTAATGAAGAGAGAAAATTAGGGGCAGAGCTGGAGAATGTCAAAGGTGGAGAAATAAGCTGACAACAAGAAAGTGGATTGGGTGCCTTTTTATGACCTGTTTTTTGTATGGGCATCTGACTTTGCTGCTTCTCCTCTAGCCCTTTTTGAAAGTATGAATTATCTGATATTAAACGCTACACCAAGTCTGAAGGATATTTCCATAATGCCTATGATCAGAGAGATTTTCTTCCATATGAATTTACTGATGTCTAAGAAGAGATTTGCATATCATGAGCATTTTTCCCTGGGAGACTTAAGGCATATAAAACATTTTCTACCTGTTTTTTTCCCACTGTAAGATTTTTTTAGGAGATAGATGTTAATTAACTCTTTTAGTCTCCTGAATTGACTCCATGGCAGTGGTGGCAGTGAGGCCTATACTTGGATGTGCTGAGTATCCACACAGAAGGCCAGTGTTGCCTACTACTATTCTGAAGCTATACTGTGCAATTGAATAGTAAACAAGGATTCAGAAAGAAGAAGAATTTTAGATTAGGCAGACGGGGAGACAGTGAAGAGGAAGACTAACCTGTAAAGTAGGAAAAAGAAAAAAACTAGGAAGTTGTGACATCATGGAAGTCCAGAGAGGGTACTGTTTCGAGAAGTAGGGAATAATCATCTGGTGTGAATTCTGTGGAGTTAGGTAAGATGCACATAGAAACTGTTGAGAATGGTTCTATGCTTGGTTGTTAGTGATCTTGAAAAGAACAGTTTAGTGAAGTGGCCCGAGCAGAATCTACATAGAAGTCAGTTAAAGATGCCCATCTTTGGAAACATAACAAACGATACCCTGAAAAAAAGTCCCCCAAATCCTAGAAAAGCTTGATAAATCATAGAAAGTATTCTTTTAAATATCTGAGCTCATAAGAAGTTAAAAGAAATACTCAGTGGCCCAAGTGGAAGAAGAAACTGAAAACTGGAGTGTTAATCACATGAGCTGATAGTGTTGTAGCAGGAAGATGTGTGGATGGACTATTAGTCTTGGTAAACAAGAGTCTAAGTTTTAAGGTTACACAAGAAAGGCTTTGAGCCTGAGTGAAGTTAAGGGTTAGAACTGGGACTGTGGTAAGAGGACTAGATCCCCGAAGATGTCCATGTCCTAAACTCTGTAACCTGTTACCTTTAATGGCAAAAAGAACTTTGAGATGTGAGCTAAATTAAGGCTCTTGAGATGGAGAGATTATCCTGGATTATCTGGATGGGACCTAAGTGCAATTACAAGTGTACTTACAACAGTGAGGCAGAGGGATATTTGACTACAGAGCAAAAGGCAGTGTGATGAAGGAAGCATGAGAGATTTGAAGATGCTATGCTGTTGGCTTTGAAAGAGGAGAAAGGGGCCTGCAAGTCAAGCAACTTGTACAGCTCTGGAAGCTGGAAAAGGCAATGGATTCTCCCTCTACAGCCTGCAGAGGGAGGGAAGCCCAGCTGACACCTTGAGTTTAGCCCACTAAAACTGACTTCAGACTTCCGGCCCCCAGAACCACACATAACATATTTATGTTGTTTTAAGCCACTAAATTTGTGGTTTAAATACATAAGCCATAGCAAATGAATACAAGGATTATCTCCTAAATCCAGTACCATTGAAAGGTTATGCCTTCAGTGTACAAGATTAGTAAACAAGGATTCAGACAGAGCACTAGAAAAACACAGTAATAAAGGAAGGAAGCAGTAAGGAAACATGTCTATTTTGTCCTGGGCTTTGTGTTAAATATAGGATTCCTTAAAATTTATTTTTTAATTCAGACTTGCCCTCACAGAAATTTAGAGTTCTTATTTACACTAACTGCACTGATGTGAGACCTCCAAGATACAATGTTAATTTAATCTCTGGGTAATAGTTACTGGGACTTATCTGCTTGTTTTTCCTTAAAACACCTCTCATCCCAGGAGGGCATCCTCCACTGCCCTACCTGACCCAGAATTTTTACATAAGAACAAAGAGCCAAGAAAGCCAATATCCTCTTAAATAAGAAGAAGAAAGTGGAGGGCCTTGCCCCACAAGTTGTCAAAAATGATCAAAAAGCTGTAGTAATTAAGACTGTGTTATTGGCACAAGGAAGAAAAATAAGTAAATGAAACACTATAGAGAGAGTAAAAGTAGCCCCCACATATATGAAAAGGTGATTTATGGCAGAGATGTCATTGCAGAGAATTAATTTGAGATCGATCATGGTCTTAAATGTAGAAGTTAAAGATAAAATACTCTTAGAACTAAGTATAAGACCATATCTTTGCAATCTTTGGAAGGCAGAAATTTTTTAGTGTGCAAAAAAGTAATAACTGAAAAAAAAAAGAATAAACTGGGCTGCATCAAAATTTAAAAGTTCTACTCATTGAAAGGTAACATTAAGAAAATAAAAAGGCAAGCCACAGATTGGGAGAATTTATTTTATATAAGTATAGATCTGACAAAAAATTAAAAACATAAAGCGGTCTTACAATTCAATGACAAGAATATAAAGAATCCAATTTTAACAACTGGAAAAAGACATGAACACACATTTCACAAGAAAAAAATATAAATGCTCATTAACACATGAAAAGGTACTTAACATCATTTTATATCAGGGAAATGCAAATTAAAATCACATGGAGATATCTTTCTAAACACTCAAATTGCTCAAATTAGGAAGACTGACAGTTCCAAATATTTGTGAGGTTGAAGAGTAATTGGAACTTGCATACACTGCTGTGGTGAGGATGTAAAATGGTATAGCCACATGGGAAAAACAATTGATGGTTTCTTATAAATTGAAAATACATTTACCGTAAGATCTACGTATTTCACTCCGAGGTTATATACCCAAGTGAAATAAAAATATATATCCATGAAAGGCTTATATAAGAATGTTCATAACACTTTTATTCATAAAAGCCCAAACTGGAAAACATCCAAATGTACACCCACAAGTGAATGGGTGTTTACATTGCGGTATCTTCATCCAGTGGATTAACAACTATTCATTCTCATAACAGTATGGATGAATCTCAAAAATTATGTCAAACTAGGAAACCAGACACAAAATCATACATAATATATGATTTTCTTTATATGAAATTCCAAAACAGGCAAAATTAAACTATGTTGCTAGAGACCAAAGATCATAGCAGCTTTGACTAGCTAAGAACTCTAAATAAGATGACAGTTCTCATTCAGCCCTAAAATCCCTGCTGAAATATGACACAGAAACACTTGTGTTGCTGTGTAGTTCTCTCCATCCATGCATTGGCATGCTGTTAGGAATGTGCCAGTGTGGACAGCTGCATATGATTAAAACCGTAAATGAGGTAACCTGTTTCTCCTCTGAATCACTCCTTGTTCAGCATGGTCAGAGGGTTACTGAACCTTCCGTCCATTCTCAGAACTTGCCAGGCTACCAATTCAGATTGTTAATGTGGCTGATTCCTGACAGGGCTTAGTGTGTTTTTGCTGATCAGCTTTGATGACTCCTGGCCTAGTTTGTGCAAAGGTGGTCTTTCAGGGCCCCTCTGTTGAAAATGTACTAAGTCCTTCCCAGGCTGGATTTACACTCATAGAGCAAATGTATGAGTAAGGTATGCAAGGAAGCAAGATAGGAGAGGAGGCCCTGGAGGCTACAACACACCTGGATAACTCTCTGGGTAGAGTTAATAGTTACTGGGACTTATCTGCTTGTTTTTCCATAAAACACCTCTCATCCCAGGAGGACATCCTCCACTGCCCTACCTGACCCAACTCATATTCCCCTTCCTCTGTGCCAACACTAAGAAAGAGGTTCTGACTACTCCCCCGTCCTCAAGTGTGGATGAGTTTGGGGCAACCACCTTGTCATAATTCTGGGGGGTACAAACTATAGGGAATACTCATTGATGTGAAGAATGAAGCCACAGAGGAAATTGCCCAAGGTACAAACCAAGTCAGTGGCAGTGCTCAGGACTTATAACATCAGTATTTGGGACTAGAATGTGATTGCTAATAATTATAAGATTATTATTATTATATCGTTTAAAATGTGATTATAATTATATGATAGTTAAGTATGTAATTATGACAGCACTATTGTTAATAATAGTAAAATAAAAGTAATGTTAATTACAAAAGTTATTATTGAGTGAGATTACTCTGCCAGATATTATGCTACGGCCTTTATAAACGTCATCGCATTGGATCCCCCAACGAATCTCTGAATCATGCTATCACACACACTTCACGTATAAAACTGAGGCTTAGTGGGTAAAACCTGTTGACCAAGGTCATATCACTAGTAAGTTGGATTGCCAGAATTTCAGTCCATTTCACTCTGACTCCAAAGGTCATACTGCTAACCACAACACTGTGTAGCTCATGTGTATATCTGAGATATGAATGGATTAGGAAAAAAAATGAAAAATAGAATTTAAATGTGAATAAAGGAAAGTCTTAAATTTAGGTTAATCATGCCACTAAGAAAAAGAATCAGTTTATTTAAAAGCAAGCTCTGCTTTGGCAAAACTCACAAGAAATAGATATTGGAATAGCTTTGAGTTAGCTCAGACCATGTCCTGAGTCTTGCGCTCAGTTCTGGGCTCTTCAGAGGAGAACTACGGCAATGGGGGAAACCAAAGAGATGAACATATTCATGAGGAACCATGGCCACTTCGCCAACTCTCTGAAGGCCTGTCCAGGAGAGGAGAGAGCAAGCTTTTCTTTCCTGTGTGGCTGGAGAAAGAACTCAGAGAGCAGTCAGTGGGCTAGGAGTTAGAGGAAATCATATTTCAGCTAATAAGGTAGATTTTTCTTCTAATTAAAATGGTCTCTTACAATGAAATAAGTTACTATTCTTCAGTGGAAATGTTTAAGCAGAGGCTAAAGGAAAACTTTCAGAAGTACTCTACTGGAGATTCCTATTCCTGTGATCATTGGGATGGGGTGGTTACTAGGTAAAACCATTCCACTTTGACATTCACCGTTTTTAATACTTCAAAGGGGCCATATTGAGTGGGGTATAGCTCCTTCTTTCAAGTAGGAAGTTGGTGATCTCATCACATGTGCTGTAAATGTCTTCTAGTGGCAGCTGGTTCTCATCTTCTCTCTCCCCAGGTGTCACCACTGTTCTTACCATGACCACCTTGAGTATCAGTGCCAGAAACTCCTTACCTAAAGTGGCATATGCGACGGCCATGGATTGGTTCATAGCCGTCTGTTATGCCTTTGTATTTTCTGCGCTGATTGAATTTGCCACTGTTAACTACTTCACCAAGCGGAGTTGGGCTTGGGAAGGCAAGAAGGTGCCAGAGGCCCTGGAAATGAAGGTGAGGTACAGCAAGGGTGGGGGCTGGGAAGCACTCCCTGCGAGAACTGTGCTGGAGCCAGGAGTGGGCAGCCTGCAGCCTGTGGAAATTGGCCAGGGCTGTGTGCTATTCACTGGGGCATCAATCCAGTTCTCAACTGGAGTGCTTCTTGGCAGTGTGGAATGTTTGCTAGGGGCAAAGAAATGGCATCATGGAGGGTTGATGTTTTGTGGTGAGGGAACAAACCTAAGTATGATACTACTAGACACAAGGGAAACCCACTGTACTTACAAAGTCACCCAGAAGAGTGGATTCTATCTTCAACTCAGAGAACAAACTCTAGGGCCACCTCTGCCCCTCACTATCCAGTAAGTTCCCATTACAATAAGACTAAAGTGGTCATCATTCCTTCTGTGTCTTGGCTTATTTTTCACTACCTTGAATGTTCTTTTTTTTTTTTTTCCTGCCTGGTGAAATCTACTTCTTTGAGACCCAGAAAAAATGCTGTTTTCTCCATAGAGCCTTTCCAGAATGATCCAGATAGCTTTAGTTTCCTTCCGGGAGACAGGGGAGATGGTGCACCTGATACTAAAAGCATTTATTTGTATTAGAGATTTTTGTCTGCCTCCTGACTAGACTGAACTTCTGGAGGGCAGAAGCTTGTCTGCATCATCTTTCTAACTAGTCAGCGTCCTTGGACAGCATCTGACTCATAGTGAAAGCAGGGTAAGTGTTAGTTGTATTGGTGGATGGATGTGAAGGAAGAAAAAAACAATAAACCAACTGGAATTGGTAGGAATAAAACATGAATACAGTGAAATCAAGATTGTCCTTGGCTGCTTTAAAAGAGTTCACATGTCTAGATCTAGATGAAGACTATCCAAAAGTGCTAAAAAGAACTGGTAGATGTGGTCCCAGAACCATTGCAGAACTCTGTGGAGAATCATGGAGAAGAGAAAAGATGATGGAGACTTTTCAAACTGGAGGAAAAGATACATTTCATAGAATATAGATTGGTGAGTTGGCAAAATTTTAGACTAGATTTTAACTGGGTAGAATTTATTAACTCCTTGCTATAAGCTATGAAGAATAAGCCTAATTCTACTAACTCCATCAACTCTACCATAGGAACTTTTAGTTTGTTTTATTATTCTTAATCTAGTTGTCACCTTTGTACCCTTAAAATATATTTACCCATCTGATACTTGATTTATAAGCTATGAACAGGGTCTGTTGACCCTTCACCCACTACAAGATACAAGGAAATTATTGTTTATCCTGTCTCCTTGCTCTACCAGTCCTTGTCATCTCCCAACTTTTGTTTTTATACTGTTTCTACACTGTCAAGTTTTATAACATTTACATGCTTTTATGTAACCATAATTCCTATAGTTGATTAGTCATAGTTCTGCATTTAAATGGTCTCTCTTCTCAAAATAGTTATTTTAGTCATTTTTCCATTCACTGCTTAAATACTTCAAGGCTGTCCCCTAGAAGTGTCTTTAAAATAAAGGCCCATGGGAACCCTATTTCCTGCTATCTTGCATGTGTAAAATTATCTGTCAGTTGTATTTATACTTGAATTGTAGTTGGTCTGCTGTGTAATTCATGGGTCCTAGTTTCTATCTCTGGCATCCATGTACATGTTGATTGCTATATTCAATTCTAGTACTGAATGTTGGTATGAAGAAATTTAAAACCAACCTGAGAGTCTCTTACATAATAGGGACTTGATTTTATGGCCTAACAGCCCATATTGAGTCTTTTATTTACAAATTCCAGTTGCTTTACAAGGATATATCTTCATCTAGCTGTGTGAATTCTTAGGACACCATGTGTCCTTTAAGCCTATAGATTTACAGTTGTCTTTGTTTCAGGAACATATCTTTGTTCTTTTCTCTTCTTAGAAGCACAGATTATACATATCATAGAGCTATTTTTTTGTCTTCCATATTCACCATTTTTCCCTAAAAAATTTTAACTCTTATTTTCCATTTCATTTTGCTCAATTTTTTCTCAAGCTTGCTTTCCATGACTCCGACCATTTTTACCAGTGTCTATTATTTGCCTTCATTTCTGTGGTAGCATTATTTTTCCTTACACTAATGTTACGATCTCTGTTAACATATTTTTCATGTGTTCCATATTTGTTTTGTGTCTTGTTCCATTATCCTTTATTGCTCATTTTTCCTCTTTTTGCAACATATTTTGCATCCATATTAGTTTGTTTTCAATTGTTACTCAAAGTTGCATTAGAGGAGTTCTTTATTAGCCCTGGTATGTGTGAAAATACTATTTTGGGGAGGGACTGAGAGAGTGAGTAGGATAGTAGTGAGTAGTTGAGAATGAGTAGTTTAAACATCATCTGTTGCCTGTATAAACTCTTATGAATACTCCTCCTTGTAGTTTTGATTCTGCTTCTAACTAACAAGACGTTCCCTTTGTTCACAGGAAAACCCCTTATGTATGCTGCATGTGTGTGTGTGCGCGCGTGCATGTAGTGTTATATCCTCTAATTTTTCTAGTCTCTATCACCTCTGCCACTATGTGGTGGTCAGACAATGTTTCAGGATGATCTCACTGTCCACCTGAAAACTGATTTTGTTTCAAGACCAGGGTCATTTGTTTCTTCACTTAGGTCATGCTACCCACCTTTTAGGACTCTGTTCTTGGCCTGAAATCCAGAACAGCAGGCATCGTCAGTGTCTTCCTCACCCTGGTCCAATTTTTTCTGCACTTGGGAGCCCTTACTCTTTGGCATTAGCATTAAAAATTCTTTCAAGTTTCATCAAATACTGAGCTTTGGTTTCTGTCTCTGATTTTTCTTATAGTTGTTAGTTGGTTCCAGAGAGGAGAAGGAAGCAAAAATGTCCTTATTCTGACATGTTAAACTGAAAGTTCCCTAAAATATATTATTACACAGATGTTTTAAGAGCAGTGAGCACTAATCACTGATAGCCAGCCTGAGTTCACTAAGAAGAAATTAGGCCAAACTAACCTTAAGAAATTTTATAAAAAGTTTACTAGGCTGGTGGACCAGTAAATATCATAGACCTTATTAAGACATTTGACTTTCTTATTGTGCTTACATGAAGAAGAAACAGTTGAAAAAATAGTACAATAAGACTGATGTAATTGGTTAACCAACTAAAATCAAATAGAATTGACTGATGAATGAACATCAACCATAAGGGGCATCCCTGTGATAGTTCACAGGATTCATCTTTAACCCTTTTCTCTTAAATGTAGTGTCATCAATGATTCAAATGAAGGCATATAAGGTAGGAGATTTCAAATTTTTAAAGTGGCATTAATGAATGTTGGTTGGAGAGAAGTACCTTCTGAATTATAAATCAAAAAGAAATTCTGAAGTTTGACAGGGTGAAATCAAAAGAGTAACATTTGCTAAATCACATTCTTACAAATAATTAGTTATGGGATAGAAAACCTTAACAACAGTTGCACCTTAGAAATAAGGGGCTGTGATACAGGGGGAAAGCAAATTTAATGTAACTTTTCCATGTGGTTAACCCTCGAAAAGCCAAATTTTATTTGAGTTGGAGTTAAGGACTACCTAGGGCAAGTGAGATGTTAAGCCCTTGTGTAAAGTGCACTGTTCCAGTTTGGTTACTACAATGGGGGAGGGATTAATGCCTCAAGGGGATGGTGATTGCTAATTTCAGGTATCTGAAAGGCTGTCATGAATGTCTTGTGAAAAATGTGATAGTCTTGTTTTTTTGTGGCCAGGAAGAGGTGCAGGGATGATTTGAAGGCAGAGAACTAGAATAGATTATTAAGACACTATAGATGATGGTGATCTTAGTCTTCCATATTAGTCCCTCTCTATGGTCAATCCACTTAAACTAGCTAAAAGAAAGTGACTAGGAAAGATAGATTTGGAAAAAAACTATGGAACACATAAAAATGATCTCTAATGCAAGGTTGCTATACTTTGTCTATACTGCTACAGTGTGAAGGAACTAACATGAGAATCAGTGACCCACAGAAAAAAAAAGTTTGTTGAAAGTACAAATATTGGACTTTTTTTTTTGGTATCGTTGATGTACAATCACTTGAACATTATGGTTACTAGACCCCCGATTATCAAGTCCCCCCCACATACCCCACTGCAGTCACTGTCCATCAGCGTAGTAAGATGCTATAGAATCATTACTTGTCTTCTTTATAAATACTGCCTTTCCTGTGTCCCCCGCCACTGCATTACATGTGTTCATCATAATGCCCCTTTTTCCCCCTTATCCCTCCCTTCCCACCCATCTTCTCCAGTCCCTTTCCCTTTGGTAACTGTTAGTCCATCCTTGGGTTCTGGGAGTCTGCTGCTGTTTTGTTCCTTCAGTTTTTGCTTTGTTCTTACACTCCACAGATGAGTGAAATCATTTGAACTTGTCTTTCTCTGCCTGGCTTATTTCACTGAGCATAATACCCTCTAGCTCCATCCATGTTGTTGCAAATGGTAGGATTTGTTTCTTTCTCATGGCTGAATAATATTCCATTGTGTATATGTACCACCTCTTCTTTATCCATTCATGTACTGATGGACACTTAGGTTGCTTCCATTTCTTGGCTATTCTAAATAGTGCTGCGATAAACATAGGGGTGCATATTTCCTTTTCAAATTGCGCTGCTGCATCCTTAGGGTAAATTCCTAGGAGTGGAATTCCTGGGTCAAATGGTATTTCTATTTTGAGTTTTTTGAGGAACCTCCATACTGCTTTCCATAATGGTTGAACTAGTTTACATTCCCACCAGCAGTGTAGGAGGGTTCCCCCTTTCTCCACTTATTTTAGTTTCTTTTTTCCTCCTTTGGAGAGGAAACCTTGTTTGCTTCATAAGTTTAGAATGCGTGGGCATGAAACTGTTTAAAAATAACATAAATTATTTAAAAATCAATTTCTGATTTGTACTATGGTCAAGGATTAGATAAAATGTAAGCAGAGAGATTAGAAAGGGAAGGAAAAGAAGGAATAGGTGGAAAAAAAAATTTCAAATGACTCCCTTCTAATACCATGCTGAAAAGTGGATGAACTGTGGGCTTTGGAGGATCAACTACATGTGTTTATCATTGCATCCTTTCAGATCCCACTAAAATGAGAGTAAAAAATAAAATAGGTATAAAACCACAAGTACCAGGAGAACTGGAGAAGGGATTTCAGTCAAACAAGAGCTTGAATGCATTTTTTAAAAGAGAATGAACATGAAAAGAGAGAATAACTGATTTATGAAGCTGGAGTAAGACAGAACCCCAGAGAAACTCGGTGTTTGAGGTGCATGGTAGAGCACAGAATTGAGCACAGGGATGCAATGAGGGGGACTGGTTAGAAGTCTGTGTCAGAGCAGTGAAGACACCAGATCTTGCCTGACATGTGAAATGCCCACATCCAGATGTATTCTTTGCCGAAGAGCAGCAGAAGTTTCTCTCCTGAAGAAGCTGAATGTCTCCAGAGAAAAGACCTTTACATAGTGACGTTTTGGAGTACCGCATAAAATAACTTGCTTCCGGCTGACTTTAAATCAGTCTACCAATCAACAAGCCCAGATCAGGTATACCGAGCATACAGACATCTTTTATGTTGCCAAACCATATTGGGATACCAAGGATTAGTAAAATGAAGTTTGCAATGTGAAAGAGTAAAGCAAGATTAAAAAAAATACTCATCTTGGAGGGAACAAAGATAGTTTAGGGAATTGAAGAAAATTATAGCTTTTATCTTATATTTGTAAATATATCATATCCATAAAACAAGAATGGGATGCTAATATAAAAGGAAAACAGAATAAGGAAGAAGTCTTGATATTAAAAAGAGCTGCCAAAATAAAAATTTCAGTAAGGAGGTGGGAAAACAAACTGAAGAAAATTTCTCTAAAAGTAGGACAAAAAGAAAAAAAAAAGGTAGTGTAAAAGAAAAGGTAAGAGACTTAGGAATGAATCCAGCAAGTCCATCAACTCAGAGGCTAGAGAGCTAATGAACTGAGAAAAGTGAAGTGAAGGAAATTAACAAAGAACTAACAAAAAACAATTTTACAAATGGAAAGACATAATGCCTCCAGACTGAAGGTGTCCTCAGAGTCCCACATAAAGGCACATCATCATGAAATTTCAGAAAACCAGGTATAAGGTGATAGTCGTCTAAAAAGATTCTAGAAAGAAAATAAATGTTATGTACAAAGAAGTGATTAGCAGAATGGCATCAGACTTCTCAACTACAGTGGGTGCTGCAAAACATGGAGTGAGAAATCTCATAAATCTGAGGGACAAATGATTTTCAACTTAGAATCCTATGCCTAACCAAAGTATCAATTAAATAGAGAGGTATAGTAGTCATTTTCAGATCTGCAAGAACTCAAAAATGTCATTTCCCATGCACTTCACCATAGGAACATACTGGAGCATCTGTTTTGTTAAAACAAGAGAGTAGAACATAAAAAAGACACTGGATCTAGAAAAGAGGATATCCAAAATAGGAGATAAGGGCAGTCCTAAAATGGCAGCTATACAGCAAGCAAACCTAGGGAGGAACCTGTCCAGTATGGGGCAGGAGGCTAGATTTATAATGATATTATCACTGATTATTGATGGAACTAAAAATACTGCTACAATTGTATTTGAGGATGGAGGAAGGGTTGCATAAGTGAGGCAAACTACTATTTTCTCATGAAAAGATGATTGGTTATGTGTAAAACCAACAGCGGTATAAACATTATATAGAAATAACTGTTAGAAGCATCAGTTAGAAGAATTAAAAGTGATTATGAGTTGCTGGATAAGGTTGGGGTGCACTGGGGTCAGAGTTTCCTGGTTTTCATTATAAGCCTTTAAGTTCTATTTTTTTTAACTATATGCATTATTAGTTTGATTACATTTTTGAAAATTAAAAGCAAATTGAAGAAAGAAATCTCTACATTTAAAAATAGTATTTTTAGAACTGCTTGAAAATATTCATAAATTCTTACCTAAATTTTGGAAACATAGTAGTTCTTAGGCTCTTTTTCTTATTTTCAAATAAGAATATCTGAATGCTCTGGAGCACTATTTTCTCTTATTTTACATGAGAGAGAATACTGAACTTCCACATCATGGAAAAGTTTAGTTGCTTATTAATGGCTGTTTTAATGCCCTTTTAAATAAATGCCTTTTTAAATTCCTATAACTATGACCACAAATCAAATCACCCCTTGGTATTTTCTCTGTGGGGTGCATGATATTTATCATGGGTTAAATTGTACAGTTGACCTTGAACAACATGAGGGTTAGGAGCACCAGCCCGTATACAGTTGAAAATCCGCATAGAAATTTTGATTCCACAAAAACTTGACTTCTAAAAGCTTAGTGTTGACCAGAAGCCTCTCTGACAGCATAACCAGGTGATTAGCACATATTTTGCATATTACATGTAAGAGATATTGTATTCTTACAGTAACGTAAGCTAGAGAAAAGTTTTTTGAAAATGTCGTAAATCTCCAAAAATATTTCCAATGTATTTATTGAAAAAAAACATATATATGTGGACCTGTGTAGTTCAAACCTGCATTTTTCAAAAGTCAGATATACCCATAAACTGGTGGTCTTCCTACCTTGTTCTACAGTAGGCATCAATAATAAATATCCTGACAACTGTACTTTCTCACTGGTGAATCAATTGAAGCAAAAGCAAACAACAAAAATTTCTGGAATATCTGGAGGATGCATACCAAAACATCACATGGCCCCAGTACTTAGGAGTTAATGGTTTAAGAAGGAAAGTAAGGTATTTATACATATAGACACAGAGCCCTGCTAAGGACCAAGTGCCGAGTGTCGTAGAGATGGAAAACCAATATACTCCCCCTCCTTTTTTAACCTTGCCTTGGCTGTTTCCTAAGGAAACTACCCCTACCATGGAAGCAGAAGTGTAAGCCACCCTTCCATTCCTTCCTTGCTTCTTCCAGTGCATTTCCTATTCCTGTACTTCATGCAGTCTACTTTGTGCTTTGATGCTCCCCTCATCTGGTTATCTCACTCTATTTCTCTTCATCATCTTACTAACATTATTGTTTCCTCCATGCTCATTTCATATATAGGATTTTTACAACTATTTTACATTAATTGCAGCCCTTCCAAGTTCTCCGTTTTTTTTTTTTTTTCACTTGGACGATGCATCTGACATCATAAACAAGAATTGAGCCTGTGGTCAGCTCTATCAAATGAGCTCTGGGTTGTCCCACCTGCCAGGCACTGCTGTTTCCACCACTAGGTGAGGGCTTTGGAAGCGAACCAGTCTGATCACCTGTATACCTGTTGTAGTGTTTTTTGGTTTTTTTCTTTTCTTTTTCAAGAAGACAGTAAGAGTTAAGTTAGTCAATGCATTAGTATGTTTGGAACTGTCACCTGATATCAGAAAGCCTCATAATAAACTTTGTTGTGGATGCATGAGGTCATATGCTCTACAGGGCTCACCTCCATGTTGTCCCTGGTGAGTGCCCTAATTGCAATTTCCCCTGTGGTTATCTATCCTTCCCTCACTGATTATCTTTAGACTCCACTATGCTTTCCTCTGGATTTATCCTCCTATCCTTCATAAACTTTCCTTAATTTCCCTCAGGAAGTCCTGTTCAGGAGAACAAACATTCTGCACCATAAGCTCCTTCACTGACTGACTCTTTCAACTACCTCCTATCTTAGCTGACACCCATTTCTCAGCAAAGCCTTCCCTCCACTGCCTCCCTGCTTGGCAAAAGCTGTTAATCTTCTCACTCGCATTTTTCAAAAGTGTAGTTCACATCCTCTTAATCCCCAGTATTGCTTTCAGACCATTATGCCTCTACTCTTGTATATTAATGATGTTTCTTTGGAAGCTGTAGATCTCCACTTGGGTTCTCATGCATCAGGATTTCCTTTTTCCCTTCTTGATGTTTTCCTTTGCGCTCAAGTTGCCTTATCTCTCACTAGCCTCACTGGATGAGCCTCTTTATTTTATTCCTATGCTTTCATGCCAACCATCTATTATTCTCCACCCAACTGTCTGAATGACCATTTAAAATTGTAAATTAGAAATAAATTTGCTCAAAATACTTTAATGATTTCTCACTACACTTAGATCAAAATCATATAATCCTTACCTCATGGCTTTCAAAGCCTTACAGGATCTGGTCCCCAGATCTCTAATGCTACCTCTTACGGTCCTTTTTTTTTTGTATTATTAATGTACAATTACATGAGCAACATTATGGTTACTAGACTCCCCCTATTATCAAGTCCCCCCCACCAACCCCATTACAGTCACTGTCCATCAGCATAGTAAGATGCTATAGAATCATTACTTGTCTTCTCTAAGCTATACTGACTTCCCGGTATCCCCCCACCTACATTATGTGTGCTAATCGTAATGCCCCTTTTTTCCCCTTGTCCCTCCCTTCCCACCCATCTTCCCCAGTCCCTTTCCCTTTGGTAACTGTTAGTCCATTCTTGGGTTCTGTGAGTCTGCTGCTGTTTTGTTCCTTCAGTTTTTTTCTTTGTTCTTAAACTCCACATATGAGTGAAATCATTTGATACTTGTCTTTTTCGGCTTGGCTTATTTCACTGAGCATAATACCCTCTAGCTCCATCCATGTTGTTGCAAATGGTAGGATTTGTTTTCTTCTTATGGCTGAATAATATTCCATTGTGTATATGTACCACATCTTTATCCATTCATCTACTGATGGACACTTAGGTTGCTTCCATTTCTTGGCTATTGTAAATAGTGCTGCGATGAACATAGGGGTGCATCTTTTTCAAATTGGGCTGCTGCATTCTTAGGGTAAATTCCTAGGAGTGGAATTCCTGGGTCAAATGGTATTTCTATTTTGAGTTTTTAGAGGAACCTCCATACTGCTTTCCACAATGGTTGAACTAATTTGCATTCCCACCAGCAGTGTAGGAGGGTCCCCTTTTCTCCACATCCTCACCAACATTTGTTGTTGTTTGTGTTTTGGATGTTGGCCATCCTCACTGGTGTGAGGTGATATCTCATTGTGGTTTTAATCTGCATTTCTCTGATGATTAGCGATGTGGAGCACCTTTTCATGTGCCTGTTGGCCATCTGAGTTTCTTCTTTGGAGAAGTGTCTATTCGTGTCCTCTGCCCATTTCTTTTTTTTTTTTTTAAGGTGCAAGCATCTCCTAGCATAAGGCTAGTAGTTGTTTATTTTATACAAGTTAACAATCAGTAGAATTCTGAGTGGGGAACTTAACAACCATTAAGTAATTCTAAACTCAATTTCCGGCGGTCTCCAGTGTCCTGGGGTGCGGCGTCTTATATGGTTTTGAAACAATAGCAAGGGCAGTTAGGTCCTAAAGGCTGTCTTGGTCTTGTTTGTTCTGTCCTTGATTGCTTATCAACTCCCCCTAACCATTTCTATTCCTTTAAGCATTCTACTGATTAACAGACCTTTCCTTTTGTTTCTCACTTAACAAACACCAGCTGGGCCTATTTCTTTTCATTCTTTTCTATGTATATAAAAAAAAAAACCTTGAACTGCACTAACCATTGTTCTATTAATCAAAACTACCTATTCATGTATAGATCATGAACCCTAGTATATGAAATAGGACTGAAACAGAGTCCATCAATTAATTTTTCCCATGCTACGTTTACCTTTAGAAAGCACCATTTTCTTTTTTTTTTTTTTAAGTTTATTTTGATATCATTAATCTACAGTTAAGTGAGTAATATTATGGTGATTACACTACCCCTTCATCAGGTCCCCCACCAACCCCATTACAGTCACTGTCCATCAGCATAGTGAGATGCTATAGAGTCACTACTTGTCTTCTCTGGGTTGTACAGCCCTCCCCGTGCCCCCTAACATTACATCTGCTAATCGTAATGCCCCTTTTTCCCTCTTATCCCTCCCTTCCCACCCATCTTCCCCAGTCCCTTTCCCTTTGGTAACTATTAGTCCGTTCTTGGGTTCTGTGAGTCTGCTGCTGTTTTGTTCCTTCAGTTTTTTCTCAGTTCTTATACTCCACATATGAGTGAAATCATTTGGTACTTGTCTTTTTCGGCTTGGCTTATTTCACTGAGCATAATACCCGCTAGCTCCATCCATGTTGGTGCAAATGGTAGGATTTGTTTTCTTCTTATGGCTGAATAATATTCCATTGTGTATATGTACCACATCTTCTTTATCCATTCATCTACTGATGGACACTTAGGTTGCTTCCATTTCTTGGCTATTGTAAATAGTGCTGCAATAAACATAGGGGTGCATCTGTCTTTTTCAAACTGGGCTGCTGCATTCTTAGGGTAAATTCCTAGGAGTGGAATTCCTGTGTCAAATGGTATTTCTATTTTGAGTTTTTTGAGGAACCTCCATACTGCTTTCCACAATGGTTGAACTAATTTGCATTCCCACCAGCAGTGTAGGAGGGTTCCCTTTTCTCCACATCCTCGCCAACATTTGTTGTTGTTTGTGTTTTGGATGTTGGCCATCCTCACTGGTGTGAGGTGATATCTCATTGTGGTTTTAATCTGCATTTCTTTGATGATTAGCGATGTGGAGCATCTTTTCATGTGCCTGTTGGCCATCTGAATTTCTTCTTTGGAGAAGTGTCTATTCATGTCCTCTGCCCATTTCTTAATTGGATTATTTGCTTTTTGTTTGTTGAGGTGCGTGAGTTCTTTATATATTTTGGATGTCAACCCCTTATCAGATAGGTCATTTATGAATATATTCTCCCATACTGTAGGATGTCTTTTTGTTCTACTGATGGTGTCCTTTGCTGTACAGAGGCTTTTCAGCTTGATATAGTCCCACTTGATCATTTTTGCTTTTGTTTCCCTTGCCCGGGGAGATATGTTCATGAAGAAGTTGCTCATGTTTATGTCCAAGAGGTTTTTGCCTATGTTTTTTTCTAAGAGTTTTATGGTTTCATGACTTACATTCAAGTCTTTGATCCACCTTGAGTTTACCTTTGTGTATGGGGCTAGACAGTAGTCCAGTTTCATTCTCTTACATGTAGCTGTCCAGTTTTTCCAACAGCAGCTGCTGAAGAGGCTGTCATCTCCCCAATGTATATCCAAGGCTCCCTTATCAAATATTAATTGACTGTATGTATTTGGGTTGATGTTTGGATTTTCTATTCTATTCCACTGATCTGTGGGTCTGTTTTTGTGCCAATACCAAATTGTCTTGATTACTGTGGCTTTGTAGTAGAGTTTGAAGTCAGGGAGCGTAATTCCCCATTTTATTCCTTCTTCTCAGGATTGCTTTGGCTATTCTGGGTCTTTTGCAGTGCCATAAGAATTTTAGAATTATTTGTTCCAGTTCATTGAAGAAAGCTGTTGGTATTTTGAGAGGAATTGCATTGAATCTGTAGATTGCTTTAGGCAGGATGGCCATTTTGACAATATTAATTATTCCTATCCCTGAGCACGGATGTGTTTCTATTTATGGGTATCTTCTTTAATGTCTCTCATGAGTGTCTTGTAGTTTTTAGAGTATAAGTCTTTCACTTCATTGGTTAGGTTTATTCCTAGATTTTTAATTCCTTTTAATGCAATTTTGAATGGAATTGTTTTCCTGATTTCTCTTTGTGCTAGTTGATCTTTAGTTTATAGGAAAGCAACAGATTTCTGTGTATTAATTCTGTGTCCCACAACTTAAGTGAATTCAGATATTAGATCTAGTAGTTCTGGAGTGGATTCTTCAGGGTTTTTATGTACAGTATCATGTCATCTGCAAAGAGTGACAGTTTGACTTCTTCCTTACCAATCTGGATGCCTTTTATTTCTTTATGTTGTCTGATTGCCATGACTAGGATCTCTAGAACCATGTTGAATAAAAGTGGGGAGAGTGGGAATCCTTGTCTTGTTCCCATCTTAAAGGAAAAGCTTTCAGCTTCTCGCTGTTAAGTATAATGTTGGCTATGAGTTTGTCATATATGGATCCATTTTGTTGAGAGTTTTTATCATGAATGTATGTTGAATTTTGTTGTATGCTTTTTCAACATCTTTGGAGATGATCATGTGGTTTTTGTCCTTCTTTTTGTTGATATAGTGGATGATGTGTTGATGGATGTTTGGATGTTGTACCATCCTTGCATCCCTGGGATGAATCCCACTTGATCATGATGGATGATCTCTTTGATGTATTTTTTAATTCGGTTTGCTAATATTTTGTTGAGTATTTTTGCATCTATGTTTATCAGGGATGCTGGTCTGTAGTTTTCTTTTTTTCTATGTCTTTGCCTGGTTTTGGTATTAGAGTGATGTTGGCCTCATAGAATGAGATTGGGTGTATTCTCTCCTCTTCTACTTTTTGGAAAACTTTAAGGAGGATGGGTATTAGGTCTTCACTAAATGTTTGATAAAATTTAGCAGTGAAACCATCTGGTTCAGGGATTTTGTGCTTAGGTAATTTTTTGATTACCAATTCAATTTCTTTTCTGGTAATTGGCTATTCAAACTTTCTTCCTGGGTCAGCCTTGGAAGTTTGTATTTTTCTAGGAAGTTGTCCATTTCTTCTAGGTTATCCAGTTTGTTAGCATATAATTTTTCATAGTATTCTCTCATAATTCCTTGTGTTTTTGTGGTATCTATAGTGATTTTTCCTTTCTCATTTCTGATTCTGTTTATGTGTATACTCTCTTTTTTTCTTCATAAGTCTGGCTAGGGGTTTATCTGTTTTGTTTCCTCGAAGAACCAGCTCCTGCTTTCATTGATTCTTTCTATTGTTTTATTCTTCCCAATTTTATTTATTTCTGCTTTAATCTTTATTATGTTTCTCCTTCTACTGACTTTGGGCCTCGTTTGTTCTTCCTTTTCTAGTTTCATTAATTGTGAGTTTAGACAGTTTATTTGGGATTGTTCTTTCCTTAAGTAGGCCTATATTGCAATATGTTTCACTGTTAGCACCGTCTTCACTGTGTCCCACAGATTTTGCAGTGTTGAATTATTGTTGTCATTTGTCTCCATGTATTGCTTGATCTCTGTTTTTATTTCATTGATCCATTGATTATTTAGGAGCATGTTATTAAGCCTCCATGTGTTTGTGGGCTATTTCATTTTCTTTGAGTAATTTATTCCTAATTTCATGCCTCTGTGATCTGAGAAGCTGGTTGGTACAATTTCAATCTTTTTGAATTTACTGAGGTTCTTTTTGTGGCCTAGTATATGATCTATTCTTGAAAATGTTCCATATGCACTTGAGAAGACTGTGTATCCTGTTGCTTTTGGATAGTGTTCTGTAGATGTCTGTTAGATCCATCTGTTCTAATCCATTGTTCAGTACCTCTGTCGCTTTTTTAATTTTCTGTTGTTGATCTCTCCTTTGGAGTGAGTGGTGTGTTGAAGTCTCCTAAAATGAATGCATGAATTCTATTTCTCCCTTTAATTCTTTTAGTATTTGTTTCACAAATTTAGGTCATCTTGTGTTGTGTTGGGTGTGTAGATGTTTATAACAGTTATGTCCTTTTGTTGGACTGACCCCTTTATCATTATGCAATGTCCTTCTTTGTCTCTTGTGACTTTCTTTGTTTTGAAGTCTATTTTGTCTGATACAAGTACTGCAACTCCTGCTTTTTTCTCCCTATTAGTTGCATGAAATATCTTTTTCCATCCCTTTACTTTCAGTTTGTGTATGTCTTTGGGTTTGAAGTGAGTCTCTTGTAGACAGCATATAGATGGGTCTTGTTTTTTTATCCATTCAGTGACTGTATATCTTTTGATTGGTGCATTCAGACCATTTCCATTTAGGGTGATTATCGATTGCTATGTACTTATTGCCATTGCATACTTAGATTCATGGTTCCCAAAGGTTCAAGAGTAATTATTCCCTTACTATCTAACAGTCTAATTTAACTCATTTCGTATGATAGTGCAAACATAACCTAAAGATTCTTTTGTTTTTTTTCCTCCCTTTTCTTCCTCCTCCATTCTTTGTATGTTATGAATCGTATTCTGTACTCTTTGTCTATCACTTGGGTGACATCTATTTAGCCTTAGGAATACTTCCATCTATAGGAGTCCCTCCAAAATGCACTGTGGAGGTGGTTTGTGGGAGGTAAATTCTCTCAGCTTTTGCTTATCTGGAAATTGTTTAGTCCCAACTTCAAATTAAATGATAACATTACCGGGTAGAGTATTCTTTGTTCCAGGCCCTTCTGCTTCATTGAATTAAATATATCATGCCACTCCCTTCTGGCCTGTAAGGTTTCTATAGAGAAATCTGATGATAGCCTGATGGGTTTTCCTTTGTATGTGATCTTTTTTCTCTCTCTAGCTGCTTTTAAAAGTCTGTCTTTATCCTTGATCTTTGCCATTTTAATTATTATATGTCTTGATGTTGTCTTCCTTGGGTCCCTTGTGTTGGGAGATCTGTGCATCTCCATGGCCTGAGAGACTATCTCCTTCCCTAGATTGGGGAAGTTTTCAGCAATTACCTCCTCAATGACACTTTCTATCCCTTTTTCTCTCTCTTCTTCTTCTGGTACCCCTATTATGTGAATATTGTTCCGTTTGGATTGGTCACAGTTCTGTCAAATTCTTTCATTCTTAGAGATCCTTTTTTCTCTCTGTGCCTTGGCTTCTTTGTATTCCTCTTTTCTAATTTCTTTTCCGTTTAACATCTCTTCTATAACGTCTAATCTGATTTTAAATCCCTCCATTGTATGTTTCATTTCAGACATGGAATTCCTTAATGATTGAATCTCCATCTTCAATTCATTCCTGAGTTCTTGAATATTTTTCTGTACCTCCATAAGCATTTTTATGATTTTTATTTGGAACTCTTTTTCAGGAAGATTGGTGAGTTCAGTTTCATTTGGCCCTTTTTCTAGGGTTTGTGAGATTTTGGTCTGAACAAGGTTCCTTTTACATTTCATATTTTTATGTGGCACCCTCTAGTGCCCAGACGCTCTAGTCTCTGGAGCTGCTCAGCCCCTAGAGTGAAGTTGGGGTTTGTAGGGGAGCAGCAGTGGTGCCTGGGGGGAGGAAAGAACTGTTTCCTGTCTCCTGGCTGCAGTGCCTGTCTCCAGTATCTTAGCCAGTGGGCCAAGCACACATGTGTAAGCCTCTGTGCTTTGTGTCTCTAGCTGTTATAGGCAGGGCTTCCCTCTGACTGACCTGACGCCAGCACAGTGACTGCCAGTTCGTGAGCCGGTGCTGTCAGGCCAGGAGGAAGGCTCAGCAGGCTGCGTATCACAGTGTGGGGCCTCAGAGCTGAGTAGCCACCCAGGGGTATGGAGCACCTGAAGCTCCTCACAGTTCCCAGTCTGCTGGGCAGAGTGCACCCAGACAACCTTGTCTGCCTATCTGTTCTCCCACGCAGCAAGCTCCATGCAAACCCTGTCCCTTCAGCAGCCCTCTCGCTGCTAGGAAGCCTGTCAGACCGCCTCCCTTTTCCTTGTTGCAGAGCGGCTGGGTGTGTATACTGTCCTCCACAAATGGCTTGAACCTGTGTCTTAAGCACTCTGCCTGTTCCAGCTCTCCATCCTCCAGAGCACCATACAATGTAGGTTTCTGCTTGCAAAGCAGACCTCCAGGGCTCAGTGTTCAGCAGTCTTAGCCTTCCACCCCCCTCCCCAGACTGTTTCTCTTCCTCCCACTGGAGAGCTGGGGTGGGGGAAGGGCATGGGTCCCACCGGATCAAGGCTTTCGTACATTACCCTGTTTCGTGAGATCTGCTCTGTTCATGAGGTGTGTATGCAGTCCCGTGCAGCCCTCTTTCCTGTCGCTGTTTTAGGGTTAGTTGTATTAAGTATATTTTTGCACTATCTGTGGTTTGGGGAGGAGTTCTCTGTCTCACCTCTCACGCCACCATCTTGAATCCTATCCCTCTTACTGTCCTTTTTATTTTTGCATGCATTCCACTTAGGACACAGTGGCCTCCTTGATGATCCATGTACAGGTCACTCTCATTCCAATCCCGAGTGCTTTGTCACTGCTATTCTTTCTGTCTGGAACTTTTGTTGTTCAGAACTTTTCATGGCTTGCTTTCTCATTTTAGTCAGATCTCTGCTTACCTTCTCTGACAGGCGTTCACCATCCTTCTCTGCCCATGCCCTGTTTTATGAGTCACCATTATACTTCTCAAGTTTCTACATTACATTGCTCTATATATTTAGTTGCTTACATGTTTATTATATTCTCCCCTCCACTGAAATGTGAGCTCCTTGAAGGCAGGGGCCATGTTTTACTGTTTGCTGCTGCACCACCAGCACCTAACATAGGAACTGCCATATAGTAAACACAGTAAATACTTCACACATGAATGAAGTATTTGTTTTCCTTGCTTTTCTGTCCAGCCTTGGCCACATGGTGTATCCCTGCAGTCATTCACCAGCACTTTGGATATCGTCAGTCACTTTAGTCCAGCTACTCTCCTTCTCTCTGAAAATCTTCCATAGCCATTGATTGATGACATTTGTGAGTTTGTTCTCTTAAATTCTGCTAGTCCACCAATCTGTGCCTACAATCCTTCTCTGTGTCCCTAATTAGTTCTATGTTCTATTTCCTATAAAATAAATTTTAAAGCCTGACTATTCCCTTCACCTTCTCCATGGGGAATGTAAAAGCCATTGTATGAGATATGCTTTGACTTACTGGGCACCTTTCTCCCGACCAAAACAAATAGTATTTGAGCCTCATCCTCTGTTTCCTTAGCTGTGATCTGGCCCCAGGCAACTCCCCAGTTAGGCTCTGGATGCCTTCAGTCCTCTCAGGAAACTGATACAAGTAAGCATTGTTCTTCCATCTGCATTTTTCTCTCCTTTCCATTGGTGTACTGACCCTCTCCTAATCCATCATGCTCCCTTCCTCTTGAATTTTCTTGATGCTTATGTATGCCTCAGTGCATGTTTCTTGTGCTTTCTCCCTTATATTTTAGTTCTCTCCTATTTTAATTAATCTTCCTCATTAGACAGCCTGATATTTGCTATGTTAACCATTTTAAGTGTACAGTTCAGTAGGGTTAATTTTATTCACAATATTGTATAACCAACTTCCCAAACTCTTCTGATCTTGAAAGTTCCAACTGAAACTCTGTCCCCATTGAACAACAAATCCCCATTTTCTCCACCTGCCCTGGTAACCACCATTCTACTTTCTGTCTCTATGAATCTGACTACTCTTAAGTTTCTCATGTAAGTGGAATCATACAGTTTTTGTCTTTTTGTAACTGGTTTATTTCACTTGACATAATGTCCTCAAGGTTCAACCTTATCATAGCATGCATCAGAATTTCCTTCTTTTTAAGGCTGAATAACATTCCATCACATGGCTAGACCACATTTTGTTTATCCATTCTTCTCTTTATGGATACTTCAGTTGCTTCTACCTTTTGGCTTTTGGAAATTATGCTCCTACAAACGTGTCATACAAATATCTCTTCGAGAACTTGCTTTCAATTTTGGGGAGTATATACACAGAAGTAGAATTGTTGGATCATATTTTACTTCTATTTGTAATTTTTTTAAGGAACCAACATACCATTTTCCATAGTGGCTGCACCAGTTTTCATTCCCAATAGTTCACGAGGATTCCAATATCTCCTCATCCTTGTCAGCACTTGTTATTTTCTGTTTTTTTTTCTTGCTGTTGTTGATAGTAGGTATACTAATGGGTGTAAGGTAGTATCTCATTGTGGTTTTGATTTGCATTTCCTTAATGACTAGTAATGTTAAGCATCTCTTCATGTACTTGTTGGATATTTGTATGTCTCCTTTGGAGAAAATGTCTATTATAGTCCTCTGCCCTTTTTAAAATTGAGTTTTTTTTTGAAATTGAAACATAATTGACAGATGATATCCTGTTAGTTTCTGGCATACATAATAGTGATCTGATACTTTCTATACATTGAGGAATGATGCCCATGATAAGTCAACTTATCATCTGTCACCTTACAAAGTTATTACAATATTATTGACTATATTCCCTATGCTGTACATTATATCCCCATGACTTATTTATTTTATAACTGGAAGTTTGTACCTCTTAATCCCCTTCACCTATTTCACCTTTATCCCAATCACACTGGTAACCAACAGTTTGTTTCCTGTATCTATGAGTCTATTTCCATTTTTTTTTGTTTGGTGTTTTAGATTCCACATATAAGTGAAAATAATGGCATTTGTCTTTCTCTGACTTATTTCACTTAGTATTATACCCTCTAGGTCCATCCATGTCACAAATGGCAAGATTTCATTCTTTGTTATGGCTGAGTAATATTCTATTTTATCTACCTATATCATATCTTTTTGATCCATTTATTTATCAATGGAAAGATAGGTTGTTTCCATATCTTGGCTATTGTAAATAATGGTGCAGTAAACATAAGCATGTGGATGTCTCTTTACATTGGTGTTTTCCATTTCTTTGAATAACCCAAAGTAGAATTGGTGGATTGAATGGTCAGTCTTTTTGTAATTTTTTGAGGAACCTCCATACTGGTTTCCATAGTGGCTGCACCAGTTTACATTCCTGCCGGTAGTGCATGAGGGTTCCCTTTTTTCCACATCCTCACTAATATTTGTTACTGTCTTTTTGATACTAGCCTTTCTGTGAGGTGATAGCTCACTTTGGCTTTGATTTGCATTTCCTGATGACTAATGATATCGAGCATCTTTTCATGTATCTGTTGGCCATCTGGATGCCACCTATGAAAAAATGTCTATTCAAGTCCTCAGCCCATTTTTAGTCAGGTTCTTAAAATATATTAACTAGTGAACATTCTTCATATATTTTGAGTACTAACCCCTTTTTGGGTGTGTGATTTA
>JAVSCE010015653.1:0-22156 GCA_032199065.1 Smutsia gigantea | reverse complement strand
CAATGATCTCCTAGACATCAATTCATGAGTTACATATACACTTCCAAAAGATCAGAGATTCCTATGTTCATCCTCTCACCAATATTTCTAAATATGTTTGAAATATTTTTTTTCCTTTATGTTTTTTAAGAGTAAATCTCAAGAATACTATGTAACTCTGGGATCTGTCAATTCAATTTATTTTAATGGAACTAATTTCAGTAAAAAGGGAATTCAAGTGTTGGCACTATGCCAGCTGCAAGCATACACAGATGAGGAACAGTCTTTTTTCTCTGGATCTGCTCCAACATTCATTAGGTCTTTATGGCAGTTTGGGAACAGAGCTACCTATATAGAATAAGAACATCTTATTTCTCAATACCTTTCAACTCACACTCAGTATTTTTTTAAATTTAAGTATCATATACAATCTTATGAAGGCTTTATATGAGCCACACTGTGGTTACAACATTCACCCATATTAAGTTCCCCCCACACACACCCCATTGCAGTCACTGTCCATCAGCATAGTAAAATGCTACAGTCACTTCTTGTCTTGTCTGTGCTCTAATGCCTTCCCTGTGACCCACCTACATTATGTGTGCTGATCATAATGCCCCTCAATCCCCTTCACCCTCCCTCCCTACCCATCCTCCCACACCCTCCCCTTTAGTAACCACCAGTCCCTTGGAGTCTGTGAGTCTGCTGCTGTTTTGTTCCTTCAGTTTTGCTTTGTTGTTATACTCCACAAATGAGTGATATCATTTGGTAGTTGTCTTTCTCTGCCTGGCTTATTTCACTGTCATACTCAGTATTTTTACAAGCCTTTTTGGATATAATGAGGATCTTTTCCTGAAACAGAGAGCAGTGAATTATGAGTATTACAAAGCACTATTTTCCCAAGGGAAGTCTCAGAGAAGATGAAAACTTCCAATATTTCACCTTTCTAAATATGAAAATTTTCAAGTATTTATAGGCTTAAATACTCTTCACTCTTCCTAAGAGTCAGGCCTGACTGGAGTTTAGAACTGGTCTAGGTGAGACTGACTCCTAAAGGAGTAGGAAGACTGAAAACCTACATTAATTTCTGCTGAACCAACTTCTAGCCAACCCATTCCTGGACATGCCTTTGACAGATCTGCTAACATTAAGTGAGTGTGGTATAGTAAGATATACATTTGGTCTTCAACCCTTGGAATTCTCCAGCGATGTGAATGTCGTTCGGGATTCCCCTCTTGATCTTATGCTAATAAGGTGAATTAGGAGAGTGCCCTTAGAGCCTCAGTAAGAGGCTGGTCACCAGAAAGTCCAAGTGATTAGAGGGCTGGAACTTTCAGCCCCACCATCCACCTCTGGGAAGGGGAAGTGGGAAGAGATGCAGATTGAGGTCTATAAAAACTCTTAAACAAGATTTGATGACCTTCCACATTGGTGAGGCAGCCACATGGCTGGTGGGCGGTGCACCCATTTCATGGAGACAGAAGCTCCTCTGCAATCAGGACCTGTCTGGACCTTCCACCTGCATGTCTCTTCAGCTGGCTATTCATCTGTATCTTTCATTATATCCTGTATAATAAAATGGTTCTTTTGAGTTTGTGACCCTTCTAGAAAATTAACTGAACCTGACAAGGATGTCATGAGAACTTCTAATCTATAGCCAGTTGGTCAGAAGCACAGGTAACAACTTGTACTTGTGATTGGCACCTAAAGCAGGTAGGATGGGGAGGGGTGCAGTCTTGTGGGACTGAGCCATTAATCTGTGGGATCTGACACTAAACAGTGCCAAGACTGAGTTAATTGCTTGGTGGAGTTGAAGAAAACACACACTGGAGTGAGGTAAGAAGCTACCATAGAAACATTTCATGACTGTATTCGTGGTATTTCCCCACAGTATCTCTAAAGGTCAACCACAAGGGAAATCTAAAATTTTACACATATTCATCAGCTATAAGTCTTTCTCCTTCTCTCATATATACATATAGGAAACTTCCCCACATTCAGCATATTTATAGAGTCTCTCCAGTGTGGATTTTCTGGTATGAAATAAGACTTTTTTCTCAGGAAAGCACTTCCCACACTCAGCACGATGATAATGTCCTGCCCCTCACCCATGTGAATTCTGAGATGTTTAATGAGGTGTAAGCTCAAATTTACATCCATTTTGTAAACTTTCCCAAACTTATATCCATAGTATCTCTCTCTTGTGTGCAATCTGATGTGATGTCAGGCCTATATTCTGGCTAAATCTTTCATCACATTTTTTCATAGCAATAGGGTTTCTCTTCAGTGTGTATTCTGTGATACTTAATAAAAAAGTGGGCTCTGATTAAAAGTTTTCCCCACACAGTATTTGTAGGGTTTTCCTCCCATACATATTCCCAGGTATTTAGGAAGGTCCAAAGTTTAATTAAAGGACCTTGTTGCACACATTCATAGGATTTCTCTCCAGTATGAAGTCTCTGATGCTTACTAAGATCTGAACTCTAGTTGAAGGTCTTGCCACATTGATCACATTGTCTAGGGTATGGACTCTATAATGCAGGATCAGATTTGAACTCATGGTGAAGATTCTCCCACACTCATCTCACATTTATAAGATTTCTGCCCAGTGTGGATCTTCTCATGGATACAATGTTGGTGCTCCCACTGAAGGCTTTCCCACAAATTTTACATTTATAGGGTCTCTCCCCAGTATGAAGTCTTTGACATCAAGATTTAAACTTCCCACATTCATCACATTTATGACATCTCTCTCTCATGAGTATTTCCTTTGGTACAACTTTCATGGCTACTCTGTGATCTCTTTCTTGGGATAAAGATTCTTTCCCTCATCAATAAGGGATTTTCTTTATGCCCTTCATACTTGCCTCTGGTTCACAAGTGTGTTCAAATGTTGGCTTCTGGGATCATCTTTTTTTCATCTTTCTAGGGACACTGAGATGCTACTTCTTCAGCACTTTTCATCTCTGAAGTGAATCTTACATTTCTAAACTTATATTCACCTTCTGAAACAAAACAAAAAAATTATTTAAATTTTACTGCTAATGGAGAAACATGATTATCAAATAAGAGTGATAAATCCTATTTTCCTTTGTTCAATGGATTTGTAAATCAGCTGTAGATGAAGGACATGACCACATACAAATTTACACTAAATTCTAATTTACCTTCTTTCTATTTTATTAGCTGTGGAACCCTGAGCAAGTCATGTAACTTCTCTGTGCTTGTTTCTTCATCTCCAAAATGTGGACAGCATTTCCTCCTTCACAGGATTGTGGCAACACAGAAAACAGCCCTGGCACACCATAAGCATTATGTAAGGAGCTGCTATCGTTATCACTGTTGCTGTTATATCTTAGTATTCCAACAGTCTTACATTAAATTAGAAAAGGTTAATAAATTTTACTCAGTATTTCTAGATATTCTCTCTTGATTTTTAGAATGCCACTCTCATTAAATTATTCATGTCACACACTGAATAGTGGCTTGTGTCAAGCTTTGTGTATAGATCCTTGCTATATAATTGGTATAAGGATGAATAAGATGTCCTCTTGGAAGTCACAAGACATACAAGTAAACATACAGTTACAATGCAGTGTGGTAAATGATGTAATAAAGGTGCAGCATAAGAGCTGTGGGGGCACCAAGGAAGAATCGCCTAACTGAGAGGCTCAAACAAAGTTTCATCAAGGACAAGCTGATTAAGCTATCTTAAAACATAAGTACAGATGGTCAGAAAAAGGGAAGGACAGGTACTTTTTAGATGGAATATATGCACAAAGTTAATGAGGCATTTTTTAAATGTTACTGTTGGACAAATGCAAACAGGTCTGGCTGAAGTATGAAGATGAAGAGAGATGAGGATAGACAAGCAGATTAGATCTGAGAGAGTCTTGTTGCCAGGCTACAGAGCTGAACCATTAGCAGATGCCAAGCAGGTACATGATATTAGCTTTGGATTTTATGAAAGTTACTATGGTGAAAGTGTGGAAGGACTTACAAGAGAACATGGATAAGACTGGAGGCAAGGACACCAATTCTGAGACCACATAAATAGTTTAGGAGACTGAAGGAAGTAGTGATGAGAGAGCAGAGAAGAGGTGAGCATAAACATATAAGTGGGTAGGTAGAACTTGCTGGCTGATAGCTATGGGGAATGAACGAGATGAAGAAGTTCCCTTGAAATGACTCTCATGCTTCTGACCAAATGACCAATTTTCCTTTCATCTCTCTAAATCATCCTCCTTTGACTTTTCCTATGTTGTGACAAAGTTTAATCCACTTCCCTGCTACGAGTAGGTACCAAGTGTCCTAATTCAATCACATATTGTAGTAATGCTGGACACATCTGACTTTATGGCCAGGTGAATGCACTACCACCACCATGGGCAACATGAGTATCATAGCCACATGATCAAACATTTGGCACCTATGATAGGTGGTCCTGAGAGTATTTTTTTTTATCTACATAAAATAGAAAGTAACTATAATAGGAAAAAAAGAAATATTAAATACATAAATAAAATAATTGTAATAGAACCCTATATGAATATTCCTATGTGGAAATTGAAAAAGTAGAAAATCAAAGGAGAACACCTAACTTTAATCCCTCATTGAAAGTTGAAGGTTTCAAAAAAAAAGTTTAGAAAGCCTACCTCTTCCCTACAGATTATTATTGCCTGTACTTCTAAATTTTACCCAGAAAAATAACATCTGACAAATTCTAGCTTTAAAATAAAAACACAAAATTTAATGGCACTTTAAAGATTTCTCTGAACTTGGTGTCTTGCCAGTGGTTTTCGGCCCTGTGCAAGTTCACTATGGATTCAGTGTGACCAAAGAAATGACAGTAGAACGTTTTGGGGGTGAAAGGGTTATACCCAACTTTATTTCCATGGTGGCAGGTCAATCACTAAAATCCCATTCACTCAGAATGAGTCTGCATGCAGCAATCCGGACTCTGCCTCTGGGCCTCTCTGCCCACACAGCCATCTTCTGGGCCTCTGTCATTGGCGCTGCCACCACTCCAGCTTCTGCTCTACTCTCCTGCAGCCTTGCAGCCGTGCCACCGTGTGGCCCAAAGCACTGGGCAGGGCTCTTTATATATAGATGGTCAGTAACGATGCATTGCCCACATGTGTGTGGTGAGCTAGCCAATCAGGGCCAGGTGAGAATCCTGCCCACAGGAACCTTCATTTTATCCACACTTGGGCATAATATAAACCGTGGTATGTGAGTTTATGAAAATTCTTTGTATTTTTTTTTCCTTTTAACACCACTTGTGACCCATGGATCAAAACTCCAAAGTCAAAACTCACACAACTGCTAAGTCTGCTGATAGTATTTTAAAATGTTAGAACATGTGATATGAAAAAAAATCCCTTTTATAACAGTAAAATATTTTAAAAAACAAAAAAATTAAGAAATGTAGAGGATCTCTACTGAAATTTTTAAAAATATTGGGTTATTGTGGAGAAAGTGAAAGTTCCTATGGCCAGGATTCTCACCTGGCCCTGGTCAGCTCACTCACTACACACGTGTGGGCAATACGTTATTACTGACTCTGTATAAAAGAGCTCTGCCCAGTGCTCTGGGCTGCAAGGCTGCAGAAGAGCAGAGGTTGGAGTGGTGACAGCACAAAGGACAGAGACTGAGACAGCTGTCAGGGCAGAGACTGACTTGCTCTGAGTGGATGGGATTCTAGTGATTAATCTGCCACCATGGAAATAGAGTTGGGTATAAACCCTTTCACCCCAAGAAAATTCCACTGTCATTTTTTTGGTCTCATTGAATTCATAGTGAACTTGTCTGGGGCTGAAATCCGTTGGCAAGACAGTTATAAAAAAGAAGACTTTAAAAAATAGAAATATATACTTTGACCTTAACCTAGTAATTTGATGAAATTCAAATATAAACATGAAAAGATAGTGGAGGGAGGGAGAAAGAGAACAGAATGATACCAATGTTAATCTGGAAAAGTAAATACATAATAATCAGAAGAGCATTGGAAGAGAGTGGTGATTAGGACTATCCCTACTAGATATTAAAAATATGTTTTAAAGCAACAATAATTAGAACTGGAGAACAGATGAATCATTAGAAGGAAATGGAGTCCATCCACACTCCTCCAAAATTCTTCCCCACCACTGCTCATGACAAACCTAGGATCACCTGGATGTTACATGGCTCTGTTAAGCCATTTCACTTTTGAGTCTGGGTCTATTTATTACACCAGTTTGATCTATCCTAAATCATATCACCCACCTAGTGTGAGGATAGTTGAAGTCACTATGACTCATGGATCTACCTCTAACACAGTGAGTCTATGACTGTAGATTTTCTTGTAATTAGGAAAGGAAAAAATGCTTTCCTTGCAGTATGTATTTACAAGTAAAATTAAATCATTCAAACTGACTTTTTGAAACAGAAGAACCAAATATGTCACTATATTTTACGTAATCCCCTAATGAATATTTAGGGTAACAACTTTTTTCTTGATAAAAAGTAAAAAATGCAAAATGGCATAGCCAGTTTGGAAACAGTTTGCCAATTTTCTTGTAAAGTTAAACTAAGCTTACCATCCAACTCAACAATACCACTACTAGGTACTTACTGAATAGAAATGAAAGTATATTTTCATAAAGACTTTATTCATAATAGTTAAAAACTGTAAACAAGCAAAATATCCATTAGCTGGTGAATGAACAATCGAATATGGTATATCCATACACTGGAATTCTATGCATCAATAAGAGGGGAAGACACATGCAACAACCTGGGTGTATCTCAAAACATTGCTACATCAAAGAGCCAGATATAAAAGACTGTGTGATTCTATTAAATTTTAGAAAAGTATAGTAAACTATAGTGACAGAAAGCAAATTGGTGGTTGCCAGAGGTCTGAGGTGAGAAAGGAACTGACCAATAGGATCATGAAGGAACATTTTTAGCATATGAAAACATTCTGACTGTGGGGATAGTTTTATGACCATTTATTTAATGGCCAATTATTGGATTTTATTTTATGTAAATTATATTGCAAGCTAAATTATACCTCAATTAAATTTAAAAAGGAAAAGACAATGAGCAGCCATCTATGTGTACAATTTCTGTGTAGGAAATCCTAGCTACAGTTTGTGGTGACTAATCTTCCAGGTAGTTTGTCCCTAACAACACCAAGCCTATTTGAGTCTCTGTCCTAGCACACACTGTAGGAGTTACCAAGTACTAGAACATCCTATTCAGAAAGTTGACCTTAAGCCTAGTAATATGAAATAGCACAATAGCAATGGAGCAGTTCATTTCTATGCTGAAAAGGTCATGTTTGTATTCATTTTAGAGCTAGGTATTTGCTCAAGCAATGCTCCATTAATTCTCTCTTAAAGGATCTGGAAAAATCCAGTTACCCTACTGCCCAACTTTTTGTCCAGATGTTAAGTCTCCCTGATTAACTGTGGCCACTAGTAATGCTCTCAGAGCCGGTGGGATCCAGATGCCTTCCGTTGTGAATGTCCCATGGCCCTATTTTGCCTGCAGCCCCAAGCCTCTGAAATGAGTTGTGCTAGGGCCTCCTCCCCTATGTTTTCTATTATTTCACAGGAATGGCAGTGAAGGTAAGCAATTCCTTCAGTCTGGGTCCATGTGTGCTACATCCAATTGATATTACTTCAAGCTTCTAATGTGTAAGAATTTAACTTTTTTTTAGTTTCTAGACTTAATTGAGATTTTCCCCTGATGTTTCATGTTGTCAGAGGTTTCAGTGGTTATAGATGGGGGATAAGGAAGGTAGTGAGCTTGATGTGTTAAATTACCAGCTCATCTAGAAATCCCAAGCTACCTAAGTTTTGAATCTACTTCAAGACATACATGCCGGTGATCACTAGCTGAGTGGGAGCCCTGCCATGTACTGGTACCCAATCTCAATCCACAACAGATTCCACTCTTAACTGCACAACTTTTGGGAGGCTCTCTAAATACATGTCATGGGTTGAACTGTGTCCCCCCCCAAAAGGTATGTGGGCATCTTACCTTCCAGTACCTCAATGTGACCTTATTTGGAGACAGGGTCTTAACATAGTTGATGAAGTGCAAATGAGGCTAATAGGGTGGACCCTAATCCAATACTACTAGTATCCTTATGAAAAGGAAGAAATTTGGACACAGAAGCCACACAGGGAGAATGTCACATGAAGATGAAGGCAGAGATTTTGCAAGTCAAAGAACACCAAAGACTGCCAGTAAACCACCAGAAGCTAGCAGAGGCAGGTGACAGTCTCCCAGCTCCTAGAAGGAAACAATTCTGCTAACACCTTGACCTTGGACTGAAGAGCCTGTAGACTTTTGAGGCAATAAGTTCCTGTTGTAATAAATTTTTGTTGTTTAAGCCATCCAGTCTGTGATACTTTGTTACAGCAGTCCTAGCAAACTAATACAACATAACATTTTTTTCCCTTGATTTACTTAAATGCTCAATATAATGTGGGCTACACATATTACATATATACAGAGAAATATACACATGGACTCTCCCCTTTTCACCTTTTAAACCTATTATGGAAGTTATTTCCTATAAATAATAATTTTTAAAAACTTAAATTATATGTCTCCTATCTCAAAGGAAGGTCTTTTTGTTTGAATTAACAGTCCACAGAGCTGAGTTCTCAGCAAACACATAACATAATTGCCCTTTTTTTCTAGATAATGTCTATGATACCAATATAGCTTGTGTCCATGAGAGAATAAATAAAAAATTTCAGTGAATGAATGATGGCTAACATTTTTAAGGGCTTATTATATAGCTATTCCACTTATTAGTGTTATTCATTAAATCTAAGAAGTCTTTAATTCTAAGATGCAACTTTAGCTATGTGTCAGTAAGAAAATAAATATGCTTTAAATTAATTTACCCTAAGAATGCAGCAGCCCAGTTTGAAAAAGACAGATGCACCCCTATGTTTATCGCAGCACTATTTACAATAGCCAAGAAATGGAAGCAACCTAAGTGTCCATCAGTAGATGAATGGATAAAGAAGATGTGGTACATATACACAATGGAATATTATTCAGCCATAAGAAGAAAACAAATCCTACCATTTGCAACAACATGGATGGAGCTAGAGGGTATTATGCTCAGTGAAATAAGTCAAGCTGAAAAAGACAAGTACCAAATGATTTCACTCATATGTGGAGTATAAGAACTAAGGAAAAAAAAACTGAAGGAACAAAACAGCAGGAGACTCACAGAACCCAAGAACGGACTAATAGTTACCAAAGGGAAAGGGACTGGGGAGGATGGGTGGGAAGGGAGGGGTAAAGGGGAAGAAGGGACATTACAATTAGCAGATGTAATGTTCAGGGGGCACGAGGAGGGCTGTACAACCCAGAGAGGACAAGTAGTGACTCTATGGCATCTCACTACGCTGATGGACAATGACTGCAATGGGGTTGGGGGGGGGAACCTGATGAAGGGGGTAATCACCATAATATTACTCATTTAATTGTAGATGAATGATATCAAAATAAACTTAAAAAATATGCTTTAAATTGACAAGACTGTAAGATACATTTTAATTTTAAAAAGTAAAATAGGGAAAACTGTGAGTCTTAGAATGGATGAAATATACTCATTTAATCCTAACAAACTTTATGAAGTGTGTACTATTTTACTTCAATCTTACACATGAAACTCTAGAGGTAGGGTATAAGCTGCACTAGAAAAAAATGAGTTACTTTGTTTGCCATTAAAACCTAAATTTTATGCTTCAGTTTGAGAAAATATTAAGTCAAATGGCTAGCAGTTTTGTCCCCCAGAATAAAGCAGAAATCCTGGACTGATGATGGACGCTAAAGTCCAGGAAAAGGACATGATTTTCAGGTTAAATGGGGCTGTGTGCCATCTGTGCTAAGGTTGGCAAACTCCTCATGGCTTAACTGCAGAATTTGCCAAGTACTGCCAAGTTAGGGCAAAGCTTCTTAAAAGTGTGGCCTGGACCAGCAGATCCACAGAGGACTTGTTAGAAACGCAAATTAGTATCTCTACCCCACACCTCCGACCTTACCCTTCTCTTGTAAGCAACGGTTGGACTGTGGTTCACTTTTTAAATGGGTTATGGAGGACATGAACATGAAACATGGTGACCTCTGTGCTGTTTCCATGAGTTCCATATCTTTCAGGGCATTTCCTGGGTACTAACAGGAACCTAGGAAAAACTGGATAAAGATGGACCCATGAGGGTATTAATAGGAAAACTAGAGTAAGAAGTCTTTAAGGTAAGAGAAAAATCGATGAAATACCAAGAGGGAGAGGGCAAACTTTTCCATCCTGAGATAAGGACAAAAAATCAGGCTAGCAGCTGTATACTTGTTTAGAAAAACTGAAATTTTCCCACTCTCCAATTGCTGGATATATGTATCCCCCAAATATGGGATCTAAACCAGCCCCCTGAGGCTAGCTCACATTCTCTTCCCTGCTCTGGTTCATCCGCTCTTGCTGTAAATCCTCCAGCACAGTTCACCATCTCTTCCCCACTTGGGATGCTGCTCCTGCATCCAGGCTGGGAACTCCAGTACACTGGTAGAGAAAGAGCTTTTATTCAACAAGCCAGCAGGTTGGAAGACGAGGAGGGCTATTGTCCTAAAGGCCCACTGTAACTCTCAGAGTTGATTTCAAGCTCCGTTTGTGACACAGATTCCATCAGACTCCCCTTCCTTGGTTAACTCCCATCAGCACAATTATGGTCATGACGTTCCGGCAAACTCTTGATAGGACAATTACTGTCTTGTTTCTCAAGCTGCAGGCAAAATTAGTAACAAGGCTATACACACAGCTGTAGTTATTTTGGCAAATCTAAAAGGGAGTGTTGATTAAAGTTCTTGTGTAACTTTAAGTTAGTTCCTCCCCTTGGTTTGTCTTTGGTCTATTTCTCTCTAAACCCCAGCAACAAAATAGACAGTGTTGCCTTATCCATCGGGTTATCTTTATCTCGCTCCTGGTGGCCTGCAAGGAGCTAGAGCCCAACTTTTAACTCGTACTGATGTCTTTCTGTCTCCATCACAGGCGCTGACTTCCCCGTGCTATGTAACAATCTCACCCTTACAATTTCCGAAGTTCTTCACAAACATATTGACGTCACAACAAAACATTTTGGATGAAAACCAAAAAACCAAAATAATCTGTAATTCCAAATAACTTTAGAACTCCAAAAAATAAAAAAACAGGAAAACCTTCCTCTGTTTAAACTTCTTCCATGTTGACAGATCTCCGAGCCCCTGCCAAAACTGCGCAGCCCAGCCGTGAAAGCCCGTAGTGCCTACGGACCCCAGTCTGAACTGCTCGGGGGACCATCAAGGAGCCCAGAGTCTGCAACGCGAGAGGGCGACAGAGCAGGAGATGGGGCCCCGACTGAGGTGCCAATCAACCCGTACAGCCCCTCCCACCGCGGAGCCGGGGACCACCTCACTCCAGACTCACCCCAACACTTCCAGCCAGCGAACCCGACCTTCTCACCTGGAGACCCGAGTAGTGGAGGAAATTGTAAAAATTAACTTGTAAATGACCTTGAAGAGGGCAGTCCTACAGCCAGCCTAGTCGGCAAATCCAAGGCTACTTCTGGGTACTCTCTAGGATGTTGGAGGTCTCCCCGTCTCGGTGGTTCTCACAGCTTTGGTTTTCTGCGCAGAGGGCAGAAAGGCAGCCTAAACTTCTAAATTCACTCCCCACCGCAACAGTTAAGCTACACTACACGTAGCATTTACAGATCCTTTTCTTTCTGCTCGGAGAAATTAATGCACTTTGCACAGATTATCTCATTTGATCCTGAAAATAGGCATGAGGTAAATGGTCTGAAAGGCAAAGAACTTGAAACTGGAAGGTACCTTAGCGTTTTGCCACAAATCTTCACAATTTGACTCACCTGCAGTGCTTTTTCCTCCGAAGTCATCACTTGATTGTCCCAACTCATATTGCACAACCTCTCTAGACTAAGTTGGGCTCTAAAATCTGCAATAAATGTTAATGGCTTTCCCCCCCAAAGTCTTCCAACTTGCTGAATAAAACTGTCTCCAGCCTTCTCATCTGTAAGTCCGGGGAGAGGAAATCCCGGGGCGAAATACCTCTAAAAACCGAAATCAGTCAAAAGGAGAAATAAAGTTTAAAACCCATTTATTGCTTACAAACTGCAGTACAGGGCCTCTGCTCCAGAAGAAGCCAGCAAGCAACCCAGCTCCCTCCCCTTAACCTCTCAGGTTCAGACACGCCCGGTTCCGGGTAATCACCCCTTGATATGGAGGTGACCTTCTCTCTACCCCTGAGGAAATATGCAAATACACTAAAGCCAAACTTCTTTCCACCTCTGAACGCCTATTGATATGCAGATGTATCAAAGACAGGCGAGATATGCTGGAAAAGTTACAATTTTACCCACAATCATCTTGCCTCATATTCCTTGTCCGAGTGTGCTGGAGGAGGGGTGAGAAAGACCCCACCCTGGAACACTTCTAAATTCTTGGCTGGGGTCCCTGTAACAAAATGATGCCGGAGTTCTTGTTCAGGAAGCCGAAGACTGAACTTAGCAAACAGTCAAGGTAGGAGAGGAAGGTACAGGCTTTTACTTAGAAAATAAAGTGATAGGACAGAGCTCCCGGCTCACGCCAGGAGGGGACAAGAGAGTCCGGTGTGCTGCGTTGTCTAGGGGTTTTATAGGCAGATTAGGATTTTTCGAGAACATGAAAAAAAGGTTTAGGGGTGTAGACCTGCCACGTGTGCCTGAACACCCGGAATTAACACAAGGAATTACGCCTCCCCCCGCCCCCCATTTCTCTGCAGAACACCTGCGTCCTGGTCTAGGAGCACATCAAAAGGCAGCCTGCCCAGCCCCCAAGGTGGGCTGAGGTATTGTTTGCTAAAGAGTAAGTAAAGAAAGAATCTTGCTTCCCAAACTTCCTGGGTGTTAAAATGCAATCTTATCTTTAAGGTGGAATCTTCCCTGTCTTTTACTATGTTGTTTACAGCTGGGTCTGCATGCTAAATTAGTTGCCCGGTGGCCTTTTAGCATGCTAAAGTGAATCTTACAGGTGGGCTACTCTTCTTTATCTGGGGAACACCAACTGATCTTACTGAAGAATGACCCTAGAGCTTAATGTTTAACACAGAGTTTTGGTACAGGGTTTCCTTGCATGTAGTTACATTGCTCTGACTGCAAATATTCTGCCTTGCTTTTTCCAGAGGCCCTCCCCCTATTCTGACTACACCCACAGTCCCTGTCTCAAAAACACAGATTAACAAGAGGAAAACAAGTTTATTACCATGTGTAACTCAGATATACTTGGGAGACAGCCAGGGAAAAATGAATAACTCCCAGAGATGGCTTAGAATCAGGCTTAAATACCATCTTCAGCTGAAGGCAAAAGAAAGAGGGTAGTGGGGAGGCCAGTTGTTGAGGGTGACCAGGAAGCATATGTGGGTAAAACTGTATCATTTCCAGAATATCTTACCTGGGCAATGGAGGGTTTATCTGTACTTGAGAGGTGAGGGGGAGGGCCAGTTTTTGGCTGCTGCTGGAGCAGGAGAGAGAGATGGGCCAGACTGCAGTTCGTGAACAATAAACGGGTTTTAAACTTTATTTCTCCCTTTGACTGATTTTGGTTTTTAGAGATATTTTGCCCCGGGATTTCCTTTACCCGGACTTACAGCATAATAAACAAGAGTAAGGTTTATTAGTACCTTCTTGTTTCTTGTGATTCAGAAACATTTTTTCTCCCTGGTACAGACAGGAGATCTTACAAAAGGGTAACTTGTACTCTGTTTTTGGAGCTTCTTTTGTCTTGCAAATGAGTTTCAGCTCCAGGCAAGTTCATACAGATTCACTGTGACCAAAGAAATTTACAGCAAAGGGTTCTTGGGTGAAAAGGTTATACCCAACTTTATTTCCAGGTGGCAGGTCAGTCACTAAAATCCCGTTCACTCAGAGCGAGTCTGTGTTATCACTGCTGCTTTGGATGCAGCAAGCGGGTCTCTATCTCTGGGCCTTTCTGCACAGCCATCCTCTGGGAATCTCTGCACAGTCGTCCCGCACAGCCGTCCTCTGGGCCTCTGTCCTCGGTGCTGCCACCACTCCAGCCTCCGCTCAGCTCTCCTACAGCCTTGCAGCCCCACCATCCAGTCTCCGGCAGAGCACTGGGCGGAACTCTTTATATTAACACAATATTGGCTTATTGCCTAAAGGTGTGGAAGCGGTAGCATAGCAACAGGCCAGTTACATTGAAGTTCAGTGAGGATCCTGGCCAAAGGAACCCCACTTTATCCACACCTTTATTTGCTATTTCTCAATCATATGCCAGAGTGGCATGTTTTGGGGTCGGAATATTTTTGCTGTCTTTTAAATTCATGACTTATTCTGATTTCCTTTCCTTGTAATCACTTGATTTGTGACCAGATTTTGAAAAGAATAGTAGTTCTCTAACCTTTCCTTTCATAACATGTAAGACATATTCCAACTTCTTGAGCTATGCAAACTCTGCTCTCCAAAGAGTTTCTCCAGGTCAAGAACTACATTGTATACTTTACCTCTAATTCAACTCTTTGGTTCTTTCAATTGAAACAGGCTATAGATATAGAAAACTCTTCCCAGGCCCAGCATAAAGTCTGAGGTCCTCAGGATTACAAAGCAAAGATTACAAAGTCAAACTTTTTGTGATTTAGTCCCTGCTAATCTCTAGCTTTCTTCCTTGCTACAACCTTGTAACAAACTCTTAGCAAAAGTCATTTTGAAATGCTTTAGGTCTCTCTAGGCCTTTGTACATGCTGTTCTCTCTGCTTAAATCAGACTCCCCACTACCCAGACTCCTTTCCTCACCTTCTCCTCCTTATACTGAAGCCTTAATTTATCAAGCACTTTAAGGAAGCTTTCTCTTCTGTCTCTCCTAGCACTTGTCATAATGTCTTATAATTGCCTGCATGATGGACTGCTTGCCTCATGGAGTTCATCTCTTTTCTCAAGGAATTAAGTAACAGTGAGCGGTTGGGGTCTCCTTGGAAGTTGCTGAAGAAAAGAGATTTGATATGCATTTCCTGTAAGCCACTTCATAGATAAATGCAATTTTACTTTGAAGAGGAAGAAGAGTGAGAGGTGGGAAATTCCTTTGCTTCTATGAAAGCTCTTCAGAAGATAGTTAACTCTTATTGCACTAAAGAATCACAAATGTGAATACTGCAAGGAGAGGTAGGGTGGATCCAGACATTCAGGTTGAATTCTGGAAAAGAAACCACATCTTCCTCAATCATATATTTTTCTTCCATGAGTCAAATATTTGACACATATTCATTTTTATTTGCATGAGAGTCATAATTTAATCTTTCTTTTTCTTTTTAAGTATACTTTAACAATTGGGAAATGAGACCTATGTGGCAGAAACAAAATATCAACTTTGTGGCTGGTAAATGTAGATTGAAGAACTTGGTTCAGCTCCGAACCTAATACGGTCTTTTTCTACTCTTTCTTCCCATGTCTAAACCTGAAACCCAGTAGACAAACTCACCTAGCAGCTCTGTGAAGGTACAGATACCCCTAAAAATCACCAATGCAAAAGCTAGGGAGATCACAGAAGCACAGCTGAACATTAATGTCATCCAAAAGAGAAATATGGATCAAAGAAGGTAAACACTCTTACTGACACTTATTCAGATTTCTCTTCCTGTGTGGAGGAAAAGGAGAGAGTGAACGAAGTGCTGAAGTATTTTCCCAATAATTCCAAGAGGTACTTGTGAAACAAGAAGAGGAAAGTTCCTCTTAACAATAGTTTTGCAAGAATTCTGTAATTACATTTTTTGTTTTTTGTAACTAAGAATAACCTTTTAAAATCCAATATTCCAATTATGTGAAAAGTCATTTATGACAGCATCCTTATTTCCTTTTCTTCGAGGAATTTCCAGGGGAAAGTGCTGCTAGTTCTCCCTCATACTACCTTCCTGTCTTTTTCTAACTCACACAGTTCTTCAGTAGAAACTACAGATTCTGCAGTTTTTGGAAATATACTTGTCTGCTTCTCTGAAAATGATTTTATGAGGGTAGTGGATATGATAGGGAAAATTTTACAAGGACAGCAATCTAGTCCAGGTGGCTCCCTTCTGCTGCTCTTAGCAAAGACAACAGAAACTCCCTTAACTTCCCCCTCCCTTTCACTCCCTGCTCTGCCAGGCACTTACTCCCCTTTGCTTGCTCATTTGCTGTGCACTTAGGAATGTTGCAGATACGGAAGCAGAAAGATATATATTGCTCCCCTTGCCTTTGTTTGGGGCTCAGACCTTGGGAGATTACTCCCCTCTGAGCCCGCCGGTGTGAAATAAAACTCCAAGACTTCTCAGTGCCGCTTGGTTTTTCCGTCAGTGATCCAGTCCAGGTTTTTTCCACTATTTTCTGTAACACATATACATGCTGAAAGGGTTCTTTTAGCTACACGGCTCACTCGTTTGCAAAGAAGGACACGAGAACTCCGTCAGCGTGGCTTTATTCCCTGTAAGACAGACAGAGTGGCTGTCTCAAAAGAGAGAGAGCAGCAGCGGTAGCAAGCGGTGGTGGGGGGGTGCAGTGCTGCTTATATAGGAATTTAGGGCCTTGGTGAGCAGGATGGTGGCCTTGAGACTTCTGAGAAACAGAAACTGTTGATAGGAAACTTAGAAACTGCTGTGGGGGACTTAGAAATCGCTGTAAGTGATAAGGAGCCAATGTGCCCAGACGCTCAAGGTTGTGTGTTAAAGGGAACTTAACATTCCCACATTTTGTTTTATTTCTTATGCGAGGTGTAGGGAGGAGGGGCGAAGTGTTGGATCATCTGGCTGCTTCCTGTAGGAGGAGGGGTGGCTCAGGCTTCTGTCAGCACTGCCTTGTCTGCTGGCAGGGTCTTTCTTCCATTGGAAGGGGGTGGTATTCCTGCATAATTAACTGCTTGATTGTTTGGTTAGTGATTTTTGAAATTTGAATTTGAATGAGGGATTTTAGAAGATTAATTAGGCAGGGAGCGAAGAGTAGGAGAAGGCAGAAAATGATGAGAGGCATGAGGAGAGGAAGTAGGATGTCTCAGAGTTGATCTAAGCCCATGGTCCTTGTCTCATTCTCTCTTCTACAGATACAGACTCTAGCTGCTGCTAGGGAAAGGGGGCGATGACGGCTCTGGCTGCTTCATGCTGAGAGGGGGCATAGTAAGGGGTGCAGCTAGGTCTGTATCAATGGTTGGTCAGGAGGGCTTTGGAAGATGGGAGTTTCTATCCTGGGTTCTATTACTATCACTATTTGAAGTTTCATGGCTTCTAGGTGAGAAAGAATAAATCATGTTATTAGGTTAAGTAGTAACATCTGGAGTTGGATTTTCCATTCTGGAAGAACAGACTTGACAAGGAGATTGATAAATCCATAGCTGAATATGAGGATTAGAAAGAGTAAAACTCGAATTGAGAATCATAGCCAGATATCTTGGGGAAACTAGAATTCTGGATCTAGTCTATGTCCCAATGACTAGTATTAGGACTCAGTATAGATAAGACTGCATTATTGAAACAACACTTTTCTCTAAAATCACCCTCATTTTTATTAGAGGTAACCAGATTAAGAAATTAATACTTGACTTGATTATTTGCATAAGTGCAGCAAGAAGAGCAATTGATTACATAGGCTCTTTTAAATGTGCTTTGCTGGAACTTTTTATAAGGAACTTCTGATTGGACTTTTAAAGGCCTCTCAAGGCCAGAAAGCCAAGCCAGTCTTGCAATCAGGTTTTGCCTGCAGTACCTGTAGATTTGGGTGAATTCCTCTCTTCTTGAGGTCCCCAAGACATTCTGAGGTTCCTGCACCTGCCAGGAAGTGACCTTCTTTACTCACCTGGTAAGGCTGCTGGGAATCCTGTAAGCAAGGTACCAGGCCAATTCCTCCAAGGGGCTCTGTTGGCTTTATAAAGTCAACCTCAGTTCCTTAAAGCTGTTTGTTAGTATGAGTTTACACACGTGTCTGTCAGGAATAATATTCTAGTCAAAGCCTTAGTAATATAACCAGTGTTTTTAATCTGTCTTCTTACAAGGAAAGCAGATTCTTATTGAACTTATGCAAATAAATATACTGCTATGAAATATAAAAATAGTCACTGAGTTTTTTAAATTCTGGAGGGATCAGGTAGAGAGAAAGATAAATGTTTCAATTCTGCTTATAAAGGTATTGTCATTTACTAAACTGTTGTCAGTCAGCTTAAGAGAAAAAGCTTAAAACACTATCAGTAACATTTGAAACAAAAAGCCACCAAATCATCTTAGTTTACTTAATCCTATGTAATACCTGTTCTGCTGAAATCTAGTTCTTTACTAGTTTAGGAGTAATAAAACAGTGACTATAAATGACAAAAGACTTACAAATGACAGTGGCTAAAGATCTGATGAGAGTTTACTATAATACAGTTGACATAGGAAATTTGGATATTTCTGCAACACCAAACATTTAGTAACAAAGTTTAGCATTATTCCTTTTGACCATATTTTCTAGGTAATTAAGCAGGTGATTATATATTAGATAAAGAAGCTAATTTAGTCAAATACTTTCTCTAATGAGAAAAAATTCCTCTCACATGTTCCAGGGGCCCTCTAGAAAATATCAGAGTTAACTAGAGGTAAAAGTACCTTTTTGAATTTGATTTTGGGAAGCTGTCAGAAGAAAGTGTCTTTGGCACTTGCTTAAATAGGATTATAGGTTGCTATGAAATAATATTTATCTATTTAACTAGAATGACAACAAAATACTTCAAAGGCAAATACAGGTTACAGCTGTTAGCAAAGTTTAGCTTTTGGTCCTTTTAATACTAAGATTTCATTTTCTTAAATACTCAGACAACTCATTGAGACTTTAAGCATGAGAAACTGCTTTGATAAAAACAATTAGATAGTTTTTTGCAATTTCTCAACATTAAGAGCAGGCTAATAGTTTAAGAAAACTTTATCTTTTTAACTGAGAACAAAATTCTAATTTTGCTGTGTACTTGATTTTGAGACTCATTTGCTTTAATTTCACATAGCATGACTGTGTCAATTCTTCCACACACTTTCTACAACTTTCTTACACATTCAGAGTTCTCCCTCTTTAAATAAAGAGCTGTACTTTAGAAGTTACTTTCTTTTACCCTCAACAAAATGAATTTTTATTCCTTATACCTTCTCTTATTAAACACACATCTTTCCTAGCAAGCAGAGATGTTTTCTTTATTACTTTAAGTAGTTTTATTTAGAATTTAAAACTATTAGGAACTTTAATTTTCAGTGAACACTGAGAAGTGGGCTATTGTAAACTATTACACTTGCATTCTTTAGATTAACAAATTACGAACACATTTCATAATTTCTGGAACTGTGTGCTTTACAGAACAATCTCTAAGCATCAAATATGTCTACTTAGCAAAACTTTGTTTTAGTTTACTACAAAGATTTTCAGGCAGTTTGTATGTACACACACTGTAACACACAATTAAGATGTTTTCTTGCTACTCTTTAGTTTACTCAGAACTATGCTAGATTACTCATGATAAAGATTTGAGTTGCTGATATTTAATTGCATTCTTTCCTTTTAGCTCATTTGACTAAAAGTATTTCAGTTTTCAATAATACACTCTAAAAGGCAAGCAGTTTTCATAACTGGGTTAAGGTTTAGATGCCTTCAGGCTAATAAGGCCGATGAAGGCTCTGAACTGATAGGGACTGTATGTGTCTAGGTGGCTGGAAATGAAATGCAAGTAGAATTTTAACACCAGTCATTTAAAGCCAGGCTGTACTGCAGAAGATAAATCTTTCTTTGGGATACTGGCATCTTGGTTTAGGAGCATATCAAAAGGCGGCCTGCCTAGCCTCCAAGGTGGGCTGAGGTATTGTCTGTTTGCTAAAGAGTAAGTTAAGAATCTTGCTTTTTAAACTTCCTGGGTGTTAAAATGCAATCTTATCTTTAAGGTGGAATCTTTCCTGCCTTTTACTATGTTGTTTACAGTTAGGTCTGCATGCTCAATTAGTTGCCCAGTTTGCAAAACTACTCTATCAGATCTGAAAGAGGAAAGACAGCACATAGGCTTGGGTGAGCATGTCTAGGAAGGCTGAAGGGTTTTTGTCTTAATTTTGGACTTTTCTCAGTGGGGCTAAGAGGTGAGTTTTCATGCATCTGTCAGTGGCCGGTGGACTGGGAGGCAAGGGGACTGGGGGTCAGGGTGAGGAGAAAGCATTGGAGGTGGTATGGAGGCTATGGAAGGAGAGGAAGGGAGGGTTGGAGGGGTGAAGGCAGGTGGTGCAGAAGAAGGGAGGGTCGGAGGGGTGAAGGCAGGCGGTGTAGGAGATGGAAGAGGGGGGTATAGGTTGTGGGTGGCAGGAGTAAGGCTGGAAACGGAGGAGTTGGATGTGAGACTGGAGGCGGATGGTTGCGTCCCTGTGGCGGGAACAAAGGCAGGTGGGGGAGGGGAATTGACTGAGCTTTGGGCTGCTGAGTGATAAGGAGTTCATCTGCAGGATCTGGGTCTAGGGAGGAAGGGGGAGCACTTGGAGAGCTTGAAAGGACGGCAAGGACATGTTTGAGGTGACAAGAGCTACATAGAGAAGGCTTATTTTGAAGATAGAAGAAAACTTGAACATAGGGAATTCTGTTTGTCTCACAGGGAACTTCTTTCCATCTGCCTGAACTCTCACAGAAGTTGTGAAGATTATGAAGGACTTTAGGGTCCCATGTGGAGGCCAAATTGTTTTATTATCTAAAGGATATTGGGGCCAAATCTGGCTGCAGAGCCGAATTAACGTGGAGGGTTTTAGATCTGGATGTAGATGAAGAGTTTTGAAATTGCTTAGGAGGCAGCTGAGCGGGGAATCGCAGGGACGGAGGGGGACACTCCCATTGTGGCTCTTTCGTGGAGTTGCTGCAGCACACCCCAGGCGTCCCTAGGGGGCTCAGAACTCCAAAGAGTAGCCCAATTCCACGTGAAGGGTCATCACCTCTGTCACTGGAGGGGCACGCTTGCCCTGAGCTAGCAGTAGGTGCCTAGCGCTAGGATGTTTTGGCTATGAGCCCAGCTATGAGCGAATGGAACAGAAGAGTCACAACGGGAGCAGTCTCTCACCTGCTGGGGACTAGAGGGACTGGGGCATCATTGACCTGCTGTGGGCCTAGTAGGGGTGCAAGAGGGACGAGAGAAACTAGTGGACTGGGGGTGTCACTGACCCGCTGTGGGTCTAGGGGGCAGTCTCTCGCCTGCTGGGACGAGAGAAACTGGACTGGGGGCAAGTCTCTCGCCTGCTTGGGATGAGAGAAACTGGACTGGGGGCAAGTCTCTCGCCTGCTGGGGACAAAAGAAACTGGACTGGGAGTGACTCAGGGGCACAACCGTAGCCAGTGAAGGCTGAGGCTGGGGGCAGTCCCCCGCCTGCGGTGAGGCCACGAGGGTGCCGGACACTCAATGGTCAGCCCTCAGGTGCTCACAAAGGTGTTTTAGTCACTTGATGGGGGAGGGTGACTCACCGCTCCTTTGGCACGGGTGGTGGATGCTGGAGAGGCATTCAGGGAGATGGAGGGCGCTGAGGAGCCCCCATGTCCAGAGGGACCGGGGGCTATTGGATTCCCGGTGCAGCTCGAATTCCTAGGGAAGAGCAGGCGACCGGGAGATCCTAAACAGGGCAGAAACACCAATGAAAGGGTTCTTTTAGCTACCCGGCTCACTCGCCTGCAAAGAAGGACACGAGAACTCCATCAGCATGGTTTTATTCCCTGTAAGACAAATAGACAGAGTGGCTGTCTCCAAAGAGAGAGAGCAGCAGTGGCAACAAGGTGGGGGCTGCTTATATAGGAATTTAGGGCCTTGGTGAGCAGGATGGTGGTCTGGTGATTTCTGAGGAACAGAAACTGTTGATAGGAAACTTAGAAACTGCTGTGGGGGCTTAGAAATCGCTGTAAGTGATAAGGAGCCGCTGTGCCAGGAGGCTCAAAGTTGTGTGTTAAAGGGAACCTAACACATGCATGATATATTATACCCTGTACAGTTATACATATTTAATAATAGAAATCGTGAGAACTTCTTTCATTTCTTTTCCTTAAGCTTTCATATTTCATTTCATATTTCACCTAACCACAGCTAACTTAAACACTGCAGGGAGCTGAGATTGTTTGGTAGTGCTTGAAACCAT
>JAVSCE010015652.1:0-140430 GCA_032199065.1 Smutsia gigantea | reverse complement strand
AATTTGGTTTCCTAGTGTTTTGTTGAGGATTTTTGTATTTATGTTCATAAGGATGTTGGTCTGTAGTTTTGTTTTCTTGTAGTCTTTTTTTGGCACTGATATAAAGGTAATGCTGGACTCATAGAATGAGAGTTAGAAAGTGTTCCCTTCTCTTCAGATTCTTGTAAAAGCCTGGGAAGGACTGGTATTAGTTCTTAATGTTTGGTAGAATGCACTAGTGAAGCTATCAGATCCAGGACTTTCATTTGTTGGGAGATTTTTGATTATTGATTCAATCTGCTAACTAATTATAAGTTTATTCAGATATTCTGTTTCTTTGTGATCTAATCTCGGTAGGTTTTGTGTTTGTAGGAATTTGTCAGTTTCATTTAGGTTATTATATTTGTTGGTGTACAGTTGTTCATACTACTCCCTTATAATCCTTTTCATTTTTATAGAACCAGTAGTAATGTCCCCACTTTCATTTCTTATTTTAGTAACTTTTCTCTTGGTCCATCTAGCTAAAGCTTTGCCAATTTTGTTGATCTTTTCAAATAACCAGTTTTGGTTTCATTAATTTACTCTATTGTTTCTCTATTCTTTACTTCTTTTTTTAATCTGTTCTAATCTTCTGCAAACTTTGGGTTTAGTTTGTTCTTCTTTTCCTAGTTCCATAAGTTGTAAGAGTTCCTTAAGTTCCTTAAGAGTATTGTTGTTTAATTTCCATAAATTTGTAAACTTTTCTGTTTTGCCTGTGTTGATTTCTAACTTCATCCAGTTGTGCTTGGAGAAGATACTTTTGCATAATATCTATTTTTAAAAATATATCCAGACTTAATTTTTGGCCTCAAATATAGTCTATCCTGGAAAAATGTCCCTTGTGCACTTGATAAGAATGTGAATGCTATTGTTCTTTGATAGAGAGTTCTGTATATGCCTGTTAGGTTTGTTGTGTTGCTCAGGTCCACTCTTTTCCTGATCTATCATCAGTCTGGTTGCTCCTTATTGAAAGCGGGTATTGAAGTCTTCAACTATTATAGTAGAGCTATGTATGTCATAATACATATATATGTCTGTTTCTCCCTTCTGTCAGTTTTGCTTCATTTGTTTTGCTAGTTTGTTATTACATGCATAATGTTTATGATTGTTATATCTTCTTGCTATATTGCACCTTTTCCTAATATATAATGTCCTTCTTTGTCTCTTATAATCTTTGTTGATTTCAAGTATTTTGACTGATAGTAAGATAGTTTTCCCTCTTCTCTTTTGGTTACAACTTTCATGGCACATCTTTTCATTACAATCTATTTGTGTCTTTCACTCTAGAGTGATATCTGTTGTAGAAAGCATATAGTTTGATCTAGTATTTTGATCTATTCTGTCAATTTCTGTCTTCTGGAGACTTTAAAGCATTTACACTTAAAGTAATTATTAATAAGGAAGAGCTTACCTCTGTCATTTTGCTACTTGCTTTCTATATGTCTTTTTTTATTAACGTATTATTGATATACACTCTTATGAAGGTTTCACATGAAAAAACAATGTGGTTACTACATTTACCCATATTACCAAGTCCCTACCCATACCTCATTGCAGTCACTATCCATCAATGTAGTAAGATGCCACAGATTCACTATTAGCCTTCTCTGTGCTACACTGTCTTCCCCATAACCCCTCACACCATGTGTACTAAACATAATACCCCTCAATCCCCTTCTCCCTCCCACCCGCCCTCACACACCCCTCCCCTTTGGTAACCACTAGTCCCTTCTTGGGTTCTGTGAGTCTGCTGCTGTTTTGGTCCTTCAGTTTTGCTTTGTTGTTACACTCCACAAATGAGGGAAATCATTGGGCACTTGTCTTTCTCCGCCTGGCTTATTTCACTGAGCATAATATCCTATAGCTTGTTGCAAATGGTAGGATTTGTTTCTTTCTTATGGCTGAATAGTATCCATTGTGTATATGTACCATGCCTTCTTTATCCACTCATCTGCTGAAGGACACTTAGGTTGCTTCCATATCTTGGCTATTGTAAATAGTGCTGCCATAAATATAGGGATGCATATACCTTATTGGATCTGAGAGCTTGTATTCTTTGGGTAAATTCCAAGGAGTGGGATTCCTGAGTCATATGGTATTTCTATTTTTAGTTTTTTAAGGAACCTCCATATTGCTTTCCACAATGGTTGAACTAGCTTACATTCCCACCAGCAGTGTAGGAGGGTTCCCCTTTCTCCGCATCCTCACCAGCATGTGTTGTTCTTAGTCTTTTCGATGCTGGCTATCCTTAATGGTGTGAGGTGATATCTCATTGTGGTTTCAATTTGCATTTCCCTGATGATTAGTGATGTGGAGCATCTTTTCAGGTGCCTGTTGGCCATCTGAATTTCTTCTTTGGAGAATTGTCTCTTCATATCCTCCGCCCATTTTTTAATCGGGTTGTTTGCTTTTTGGGTGTTGAGGTATGTGAGTTCTTTATATATTTTGGATGTTAACCCCTTGTCAGATACATCATTTGCAAATATATTCTCCCATACTGTAGGATACCTTTTTTGTTCTGTTGATGGTGTCTTTTGCCATACAGAAGCTTTTTAGTTTGATATAGTCTCATGTGTTCATTTTTGCTTTTGTTTCCCTTGCTCGAGGAGATGCATTCAGGAAGAAGTTGCTCATGTTTATATTCAGGAGATTTTTGCCTATGTTTTCTTCTAAGAGTTTTATGGTTTCATGACTTACATTCAGGTCTTGATCCATTTCGAGTTTACTTTTGTGTATGGGGTTAAACAATAATACAGTTTCATTCTCTTGCATGTAGCTGTCCAGTTTTGCCAATACCAGCTGTTGAAGAGGCTGTCATTTCCCCATTGTATGTCCATAGCTCCTTTATCATATATTAAATGACCATATATGCTTGTGTTTATATCTGGGCTCTCTAGTTTGTTCCATTGGTCTATTGTTTTGTTCTTGTACCAGTACCAAATTGTCTTGATTACTCTCGCTTTGTAGTGGAGCTTGAAGTTGGGGAGTGTAATCCCCCCAGCTTTATTCTTCCCTCTCAGGATTGCTTTGGGTATAAGGGGTCTTTTGTGGTCCCATATGAATTTTAGAATGATTTTTTCTAGTTCATTAAAGAATGTTGTGGTATTTTGAATGGAATTGCATTGAATCTGTAGATTGCTTTAGGCAGGATGGCCATTTTAACAATATTAATTCTTCCTATCCATGAGCGTAGAATGTGTTTCCATTTATTGGTATCTTCTTTAATTTCTCTCATGAGTGTCTTGTAGTTTTCAGAATATAGGTCTTTCACTTCCTTGCTTAGGTTTATTCCTTGGTATTTTATTCTTTTTGATGCAATTGTGAATGGAACTGTTTTCCTGATTTCTCTTTCTGCTAGTTCATCTTTAGTGTACAGGAAGGCAACAGATTTTTGTGTATTAATTTTGTATCCTGCAAATTTGCTCAATTCAGATATTAGATCTAGTAGTTTTGGAGTGGATTTTTTAGTTTTTTTTATGTACAATATCATTTCATTTGCAAAGAGTGACAGTTTAACTTCTCCTTACCTATTGGGATGCCCTTTATTTCTTTATGTTGTCTAATTGCTGTGGCGAGGGCCTCCAGAGCTACCTTGAATAAAAGTGGGGAGAGTGGGCATCCTTGCCTTGTTCCCAATCTTAAAGGAAAGGCTTTCAGCTTCTCTCTGTTAAGTATGATGTTTCCTGTGGGTTTGTTATATACGGCCTTTATTATGTTGAGGTACTTGCCCTTTATACACATTTTGTTGAGAGTTTTTACCGTGAATGGATGTTGAATTTTGTCAAACGCTTTTTTGGCATCTATGGATATGCTCATGTGCTTTTTGTTCTTCTTTTTGTTGATGTGGTGGATGATGTTGATGGATTTTCTAATATTGTACCATCCTTGCATCCATGGAATAAATCCTCCTTGATCATGGTGGATGATCTTTTTGATATATTTTTGAAGTCACTTTGCTAATATTTTGTTGAGTATTTTTGCATCTGCTCATCAGGGATATTGCTCTGTAATTTTCTTTTTCTGGGGTGTCTTTCCCTGGTTTTAGTATTAGAGTAATGCTGGCCTCATAAAATGAGTTTGGAAGTATTCTCTCTTCTTCTGCTTTTAGAAAACTTAAAGGAGGATGGATATTAGGTCTTCACTAAATGTTTGATACAATTCAGCAGTGAAGTCATCTGGTAATGGGGTTTTGTTCTTAGGTAGTTTTGTAATTACCAATTCAACTTCGTTGCTGGTAATTGATCTGTTCAGATTTTCTGTTTCTTCCCAGTCAGCCTTCGAGGTTGTATTTTTCTAGAAAGTTCTCCATTTCTTCTAGGTTACCAGTGTGTTAGCATATAATTTTTCATATATAATTTCTCTAATAATTCTTTGCATTTCTGTGGTATCCATAGTGATATTTCCTTTCTCATTTCTGATTCTGTTTATGTGTGTAGACTCTTTTTTTCTTGATAAGTCTGGCTAGGAGTTTATCTATTTTGTTTATTTTCTCAGAGAACCGGCTCTTGCTCTCATTGATACTTTCTATTGTTTTATTCTCCTCGATTATTTATTTCTGCTCTCATCTTTATTATGTCCCTCCTTCTACTGACATTAGGCCTCATTTGTTCTTTTTCTAGTTTTGTTAATTGTGAGTTTAGACTGTTCATATGAGATTGTTGTTCCCTGAGGTAGGCCTGTATTACAATATTCTTTCCTCTTAGCACAGCCTTCGCTGTGTCCCACAGATTTTGTGGTGTTGAATTATTGTTGTCATTTGTCTCCATATATTGCTTGATCTCTGTTTTTATTTGGTCATTGATCCATTCATTATTTAGGAGCATGTTGTGAAGCCTCCATGTGTTTGTGGGATTTTTCATTTTCTTTGTGTAATTTATTTCTAGTTTCATACCTTTGTGGTCTGAGAAACTGGTTGGTACAATTTCAATCTTTTTGAATTTACCAAGGCTCTTTTTGTGGCCTAGTATATGATCTATTCTTGAAAATGTTCCATGTGCACTTGAGAAGAATGTGTATTCTGCTGCTTTTGACTGTAGAGCTGTAGATGTCTGTTAGGTCCATCATTTCTAATGTGTTATTCAGTGCCTCTCTCTCCTTACTTATTTTCTGTCTGGTTGATCTGTCCTTTAGAATGAGTGGAGTGTTGAAGTCTCCCAAAATGAATGCATTGCATTCTATTTCCCCCTTTAATTCTGTTAGTATTTGTTTCACATATGTACGTGATCCTGTGTTGGGTGCATAGATGTTTGTAATACTTATATCCTCTTGTTGGACTGACCCCTTTATCATTATGTAATGTCCTTCTTTGTCTCTTGTGACTTTCTTTGTTCTGAAGTCTCTTTTGTCTGATACAAGTACTACAACTCCTGCTTTTTTCTCCCTATTAGTTGCATGAAATATCTTTTTCCATCCCTTCACTTTTAGTCTGTGTATGTCTTTGAGTGTAAAGTGAGTCTCTGGTAGGCAGCATATAGATGGGTCTTGTTTTTTTATCTATTCAGTGACTCTATTTCTTTTGATTGGTGAAATCATATTTCATAGCTATTTCAGACCATTTACATTTAGGGTCATTATCAATAGGTATGTACTTATTGCCATTGCAGGCTTTAGATTCGTGGTTACCAAGGGTTCAAGATTAACTTCCTTACTATCTAAGAGTCTAACTTAACTCACTTAGTATTACAAACACAATCTAAAGTTTCTTTTTTTCTCCTCCTTTTTCTTCCTCCTCCATTTTTCATATATTAGGTATCATATTCTGTACTGTTTGTGTTTCCCTTGACTGACTTTGGGGGTAGTTCATTTAATTTTACATTTTATTAGTAATTAATTGTTCTACTTCCTTTACTGTGGTTTTATTACCTCTGGTGACAGCTATTAAACTTTAGGAACACTTCCATCTGTAGCAGTCCCTCCAAAATACATGTAGGGATGGTTTGTGGGAGGTAAATTCTCTCATCTTTTGCTTATCTGGAAATTGTTTAATCCCTCCTTCAAGTTTAAATGATAATCTTGCCAGATAAAGTATTCTTGGTTCGAAGCCCTTCTGCTTCATTGCATTAAATACATCATGCCACTCCCTTCTCGCCTGTAAGGTTTCTGCTGAGAAGTGTGATGATAGCCCTCTGGGCTTTCCTTTGTATGTGATCTTATTTCTCTCTCTTGCTGCTTTAGTAGTCTGTCCTTATCCTTGATCTTTGGCATTTTAATTATTACATATCTTGGTATTGTCTTCCTTGGGTCCCTTGTGTTGGGAGATCTGTGCACATCCATGGCCTGAGAGACTATGTCCTTCTACAGATTGGAGAAGTTTTCAGCAATTACCTCCTCAATGACACTTTATATCTGTTTTTCTCTGTCTTCTTCTTCTGGTACCCCTATAGCATGAATATTGTTCCATTTGGATTGGTCACACAGTTCTCTCAATATTCTTTCATTCTTAGAGATCCTTTTTTCTTTCTGTGCCTCAGCTTCTTTGTATTCCTCTTCTCTAATTTCTATTTCATTCATCGTCTCCTCCACCGTATGTAAGCTGCTTGTAAAACCTTCCATTATGTGTTTCATTTCTGATACTGTGTTCCATAATGATTGGATCTTTGACCGGAATTCATTCTTGAGTTCTTGAATATTTTTCTGTACCTCCATGACCATGTTTATGATTTTTATTTTGAAATCTCTTTCTGGAAGGTTCATGAGTTCGGTTTCATTTGAGTCTTTCTCTGGTGTATGTATAATTTTGCTTTGAAACCAGGTTCCTTTGACATTTCATATTTGTATGTGGCGCCCTCTAATGCCCATAAGCTGTAGTCTCTGGAGCTGCTCAGCCCCTGGAGCAATGTCTGGGGTTGCAGGGGAGCAGTGTTGGTGTCTGGGGGGAGGAAAGAGCTGTTTCCTGCTTCCCGGCTGCTATGCTTATCTCCACTGCCAGAACCTGTGGGCCAAACACACAGGTATAAGCCTCTATGCTTTTCATTTGTAGCTTCTGTGGGTGGGGATTCCCTCTGGCTGGCCTGACACCAGGGCAGGGTTTGCTAGTTTGCAAGCCAGGTGCAGGCTGGCCAGGAGGAAGGTGCAGCAGGCTGTGTTATCACAGAGGGGCACGTAGGAGCTGTACAGCCAGCCAGGGGGCTGGAGTGCCTGAAGATCCTGAAAGTTCCCAAACTGCTGGGCAGAGTGCACCCAGACAATTTTGTCTACCTGTCCTTTCTCCTGACCAGTAAGCTCTGTGCAATCCTTGCCCCTTTAGCAACCCTCTCCCTGTTAGGAAGTCTCTCAGACTGACCTCCTTTCTTTTCTCCCAGAGCAGCTGGACATGGATCCCTGTTTTCCACAAGTGGCTGGAATCTCAGTCTCTCCAGGTATTCTGCCTGTCTTAGCTTTGCAACCCCCCTAATCACCAGAGCACCATGCAATGTAGGTTTGTGCTCCCAGAGCAGATCTCCAGAGCTAGGTGTTCAGCAGTCCCAGGCCTCCACTCCCTCCTTGTTCCATTTCTCTTCCTCCCGGCAGTGAGCTGGGGTGGCAGAACAGCTTGGGTCCCTCTGGGCCATGGCTTTGGTATATTACCCTGTTCCGTGAGGTCTATTCTTTTCTCCAGATTTATGCCGTCTGGCACAGCCCTCTTTCCTGTGGTTCTTTCAGAATTAATTGTATTAATTATATTTTCATATTATATGTGATGTTAGGAGGAGGCTTCTATTTCACCTCTCATGCCACCATCTTTAATCCCCTGTTTTCTATATGTCTTACAACTCTTTTGTCCATAATTTCCTACATTACTGTCTCCTTTTGAGTTTAGTTGATTTTTTTAGAGTGAAACATAGAGATTTCTTTCTCATTTCCTCTTGCGTATATTTCATAGCTATTTCTTTTGTGGTTATCATGGGGATTACATTTACCATCCTAAAGCTTGTAAATGTAAATCCTTACATTTACATCCTACCTTTAAATCAACAAAGATTATAAAACACAAACTAGGATATTATATACTAACCAAATGTGCAATATGACAAAAAGATATAACAATTCACACTTCAGTGTAAATTTTTACTAGCTTAACTTCAATAACATACAAAAACTCTCCTCCTTTACAGCTCCATCCCAGCTCCTTTCAATTGATGTCACAAAATTACATCTTTATACATTGTATGTCCCAAAACATAATATTTATTTTAAATACATTTGTCTCATAAATTATGAATTAAACACCATGTGAAATTATAAACAAAAGATATAATAATGCTAGATTTTAGACTAATAATTTTTAAAACATTATTCTCTTAAATCATGTTGAAAACAAAAAAGAGAGCTATACAAAAGTGAACAAGTGCGACTATATCAAGCTGAAAAGCTTCTGTACAGCAAAGGACCCCATCAGAAGAACAAAAAGACATCCTACAGTATGGGAGAATATATTCATAAATGACGTATCCAATAAGGGGTTGACATCCAAAATATATAAACAACTCATGCACCTCAACAAACATAAAGTAAATAATCCAATTAAGAAATGGGCAGAGGACATGAATAGACACTTCTCCAAAGAAGAAACTCAGATGGCCAACAGGCACATGAAAAGATGCTCCACATGACTAATCATCAGAGAAATGCAGATTAAAACCACAATGATATATCACATCACACCAGTGAGGATGGCTGACATCCAAAACACAAACAACAACAAATGTTGGCGAGGATGTGGAGAAAGGGGAACCCTCCTACACTGCTGGTGGGAATGCAAATTAGTTCAACCATTGTGGAAAGCAGTATGGAGGTTCCTCAAAAAACTCAAAATAGGAATACCATTTGACCCAGGAATCCCACTCCTAGGAATTTACCCTAAGAATGCAGCAGTGCAGTTTGAAAAAGACATATGCACCCCTATGTTTATCACAGCACTATTTACAATAGCCAAGAAATGGAAGCAACCTAAGTGTCCATCAGTAGATGAATGGATGAAGAAGATGTGGTACATACACAATGGAATATTATTCAGCCATAAGAAGGAAACAAATCCTACCATTTGCAACAACATAGATGGAGCTAGAGAGTATTATGCTCAGTAAAATAACCAAGCCGAAAATGACAAGTACCAAATGATTTCACTCATATGTGGAGTATAAGAACAAAGAAAAAAACTGAAAGAACAAAACAGCAGCAGACGCACAGAACCCAAGAACGGACTAATAGTTACCAAAGGGAAAGGGACTGGGGACGATGGGTGGGAAGGGAGGGACAGGAGGAAAAAGGGCATTACAATTAGCAGATATAGTGTTGGGGGGCACGGGGAGGGCTGTACAACTCAGAGAAGACAAATAGTGACTCTATAGCATCTCACTATGCTGATAGACAGTGACTGTAATGGGGTTGGTGGGGGGGGCCTGATGAAGGGGGTAGTTTAATCACCATAATATTGCACATGTAATTGTAGATTAATGATACCAAAATAAACTATAAAAAAAGAGAGCTATAAGCCATTTCTGCAAGAATAATTGCCTAGCTTTTATACTTGCCCATGTATTTTCCTTTATTAAGATCTTTATTTCTTCAATTAGCTTCAATTTATTTTCAAGTAGCCTTTCATTTCACCCCTCAGGACTCCCTTGAACAGTTCTTACAGGGCAGGTATAATGTTGGTGATGAACTCCCTCACCTTTAGTTTATTTGACAGTGACTTAATTTCTTCTTCAATCTTAAGGACAGTATTGCTAGATATAGGATTCTTGGTTGACATTTTTTTTTCTTTGATCAGTTTGAATATATTGGCCCACTACCTTCTGGTCTTCAAAGTTTGTATTGAGAAATCTGTTAATAAACATATTAAGAATTCCTTACATGAGACAAATCACTATGTCTAGCTGTATTTAAGAATTTTATTTTTGGCTTTTGAAAATTTAATTATAAAATGTTTTAGGGTAGCTATCTTTGATTCATCTTACTTTGAGTTTGTTGAGCTTCTTAGATATTTATATTCATGTTTTTATCAAACTTGGGAAATTTTATGCCATTGTTTCTTGAAATATTCTGTCTACCCTTTTCACTTTCTCTTCTCCTTTGGCAACTCCCACAATATATGTTGGTCTGCTTTCTATGTGCCATGGGTCTCTTAGGCTCTATTCAGTTTAATTCAATCTTTTTTCTTTCTGTTGCTCAGACTTGACACTTACCATTTCTTCAAGTTTGCTGAGTCTTTCTTCAGCCTTAGTGTCACTCTAATGAATTTTTCCTTTGAGTTACCCTACTTTTCAGCTTCAGAATTTCTATTTGCTTTGTTTTGAGGTTTTAGATATTTCCAGTTTGTGCATACATCATTTCATCCACATCATCCTTATTTCTCTGATCATCTCTAAGACAGTTGCTTTAAAGTCTTTGTCTAATAGATCTGCCATCAGGTCTTTCTCAAGGTTAATTACTGTTGATTTTATTTTCCTTTGAATAGACCATACTTTTGTGTTTCTTTGTATACCTTGTGATTTTTTTGTTGTTGAAAACTGGACATTTTAATAATGCAGTATTCTGCAAATCAGATTCTCTTCCCTCCCCAGTTTTCTGCTGTTGTTTACTGATGTTGTAGGCTCTTTCTACAGCCTATGAAGACTGGCCAAGGATTAACCTGAATTGTAAACTAAGGATCATCTCAGATATTTTCTGATATTGTGCCTTCCCTGGGCATGCCTGGTCACTTTATTACTTTCTCCATATGTGTAGCTGTTTTTGAATGTCCTAGTCTTGAATGTTTGGCTTCCAAAAGGGTAAAAGAAGACAATGTATAGGGGAGGAAAAAGGCACTATCCATTTAAATCCCCTGGAAGTCACCAGCCAGAGGAGGCGGGGCTTGTAACAATAGGGACAAGGGTACAAAAATTGCTGCCCTCCTGTTTGCACCTCTGTGATCAGAATCACAATCAACAATCAGAGTACAGATCTCCTATCTTAAGAGCATAGACGGAGTCCTTTTCCCCCACTCCGGTTCCCAGAAGCTGTGTACAGTCTCTTGCTGGGGTGGGGTGGGGAAATGGGTAGCTAATGCTGGAATAAGAGCTAAAATTGACCAAAATTAACCACAATTTACCCTCCATGTCTTCCCCTGAAAGTTGCAAGACTTCAGTAGACTCCAGAGATTCCAAAACAGTTAAATTGGATTCTTCCAGTGCATTTGTTGTCTAGATGGGGAGACGGATTCCTGGTGCTTCCTATCTTTCCAGAATCCTCTCTGTCTATTGCAACATTTCAAGGAGTCTTAAACTAAAATAGATTTTTGATTTTTGTACTATTAATTTCTTCACAGTATCAATAAAAATTATGATTAGAACTAGTAATTTTATTTTGGTCCTTAATAGTCAAGCTTAATCTCTTTTTTTGACAATTTAATATGTGATTTATTAAGTAGCCTCAGCAAATTGAAGTTATAAGAAAGAGAAAAGCTTATAATCATCTCTACTTCTAGGTTAGGGTCCTGGGTAAATATGCAAATTAACCTCTGTCTGTGCATGTTAAGCAAGAAAAGCTTATTTCAAGTCATTGAATGGGCTAGGGAAAGGTCATGGATTTTCAAGACAAATAGATGTGGGTTCAATACTTCCTTAGTTAATCACTCTTTGACTTTGGGTGTTTAAGCTCAGTCTCCTTATCTCTAACGCATGTTAGTAAAATCTGCTATGCGGGATTGTTCAAACTAGAAAAAAGCAATGAATGGAAACATATTAGGCAATCAATAATAGGTAACAATTTTTTTATTACAATTATTTTGATACCCAAATTCATTTTCATTATTTCCTTTGTAAAGCTTTCTATTTAATTTTTATTGAATTGTAGTGAGTTTCATAATAGATTATGTAAAGTAACTTTAAATATATCCTTTTTGCATATTTTAGGACTTTCAAATGCCTTGGAAACAGGAGTCAGAATTTATAAGGAGAGATAAGGCTGCCAGAGTCATTCAGAAGGCCTGGAAAAATTTCCTTGTGAGTTTATTTCTTTTTTTTTTTTGCAGCTTTATTGAGATGTAATTTATATATCATAAGTTTCACCTGTTAAAAATGTACAGTTCAATAGTTTTTAGTATGTTTACAGATTTGTGTACCACTTTTGCTTTAAAAGCAGGTATTTTTTAAAAGATCAAAAAGTTAACATTAATTATCTCATTGGCCTCACAAATATTTATCAAGTTCCTGATCAGAGCCAGACACTTTGGTAATGGCTATGATCAATGAAAGTATCACTAATAGGCTCATTTGGCTGTCACCTTTAAAACTTTATTTCTTAATTCAGGAATCGCCTGAGCAGGGGTCAGGAATACATTCACTCATTAAATATTTATTTAGTACCTACTCTTAAAGACTTGAAGTTTAATAGTAGACTATATCTGGATTAATATAGTACTTACTTATCATGCCCTAATAAGGGTGGAGCTGGTCTCATTGGCATAAGGAATATTTCAAGTTGATTTACTTAGCTGGGTGAAAGCCAAGAGTTAAAATTATTTCATTCTTTTCTCTCTTATAGCAGCAACTCTCTGTGCCTGATCATTTTATGTGAAGTGGTATGGCTCTGTTTCTACCACACAAAACACCTCTGTATCAGCTAATCAAATCTTTCAAAATAGTTTTCATTATTTGACTCTTTTGCCTCTTTACCAAAGCCATAAAACCTATGCCAAGGTACAGCTATTGATTTCCCATACTAAAATAATCGTTTTCTTTTAAAATCCATTCCTTTGATGGTTTCTTTCAGCATGCTTGTCATCTAGGCTTAAGCTTTTCTGTCATTTGTAACTGCTTTTATCCCACGTTCAAATCTGATCAGCTGCATACGTTTGAATACCTATTATATTCTTAGCACTGTACTAGGCATTTTGCAGTACATCCTTGCCCTTAAGGAGCTTCAATAGAGAAGCCACATATATAAAAAAAACAAGTGTGTATATGTGTATTTTAATAAAATGGTAGACTAAGCACATATTTTCACTTTCTATCTTTTCAGAACTCCTTGAAATGAAAATATACAGAAAGTTAAACCTTAACAGAGAGAATGGAGTTCATGAGCAGAAGAGAAATTTTATCTCATTTTTGGAAAACCAAAAATAGATATTAGCATCCTGTTGGACGAAACTGTGTAGAAAACTTGCCTAGACACACTTCAAAGGGCTCCGTGGAGAGAGAGAGTTGGCCACTAGAACCCTAGAAAGGGTATCAGTTAGGACTTAGTAATTTGAAAGCGCTGGAAGGAGAATGACTGTGGACAAGAGGCTTGATTGAAGGTCTGTAATGAAATAGCTGTGCCAGTTTTCTCCGCTGTCATTTCAAACTCCAAAGCTTCAGGGAGTTGGATATTTACCATCAGACAAAAATATGCTTGTGGATGGATATATACTATGAGGCAAAAAAAAAAAACCCTGAAGACTTATGTTTTTTTTTAAAAATTAAATTAACTATCTGGGGAAACTAGTGCTAATGTGAATTTGACACTCCACAGCAAAACCCTCTTAATTTTAGTACTTGAGAGACACCCTGCTTATTTGCTGGCTACCAGCTCTAAGAAAGCCTGTTGAATGACTTATCCCACCCACATAACAAAGTTCCCAAGTAATCTTCACCTTCATGAGTGAGAACAACGAGAAGATAGGAGACTTACACAAAAACACAGGATAATCGCTCCCTAAAAAATTGACATAGACCTTCATTATTAAGTATTAATGCACAGTCAAGGATCAACCAACATCTGAGAAAAACCAATGATGTTTAAAAAGAAAGATGAAAGGAAAGAAAAAATGAAGGAAATAAAAATGTTAATCAATTTAGATAAGATCGGCATGTTGATTGGCTCCAGGAAGTTTGTATTTGATGATAAAACGGTACCCCACACAATAGAGGGTATGACTGAGAAATTGGATCTGAAAAGTGCTTAAAAACATTGAAAAAAAGCTAACCATGAAAGTCATAGTTCAAACAAAAGGAAAATTAAAATAATTCTAAGATTCAAAGAGAATATATTTCTCTTTATTTTAGATACAGTCTAGTTGAAGTGGCCCAGAGGGTGACTTCTAAATAAGGATGCACAGTTATAGCACATTACTTGGCTCTATAAGTGAATAATTTGCAGTCTACCCATATCAATGTGAGACTTTTTTCTATCATTTTAAATATTTTTATCAAAGTCATATGTGTTCTTCTTTAAAATAAGCAATGTAGAAGAACTTATAATAAAAAACAAGTCTTTTACCCCATTCCACACTTCTCCACCCTCATACCTTAAGACAATCACTTCTTTAAAATTGAAGTATCATTGATAGACAATCTTATGATGGTTCCACATACACAACACAGTGGTTCAACATTCACCCATATTATCAAGACCTCACCCCCTCCATTGCAGTCACTGTCAACATAGTTAAGATGCTATAGTCATTAACTGTATTCTCCATGCTGTACTACCATCCCAGTGACCAACCTATATTGGGATTATAGTGCCCCTTAATCCCTTTCTCCCTCCCCGCCAACCCTCCCTTTGGTAACCACTAGTCCATTCTCAGTGTCTACGAGTCTACTGCTTTATTATTATTAATGTATCATTGATATACAATCTCATGAAGGTTGCAACGTTGTGGTTTCAACATTCATCCATATTATCAAGTCCCTTGCACATCCCATTTCAGTCACTGTCCATTAGCATAGTAAGATGCTACAGAGTCATTGCTTGTCTTCTCCATGCTATAATGCCTTCCCTGTAACCTACCTATATTTTGTGTGCTAATTACAATGCCCCTTAATCCCCTTCTCCCTCTCTCCCCACCCACTCTCCCCAACACCTACCCTTTGGTAACCACTAGTTCCTTCTTGGAACCTGTGAGTCTGCTGCTGTTTTGTTCCTTCAGTTTTGCTTTGTTGTTATACTCCATGAATGAGCGAAATCATCTGGTACTTGTCTTTCTCTGCTTGGCTTATTTCACTGATCATAATAACCCTCGAGCTCCATCCATGTTGTTGCAAATGGTAGGATTTGTGTTCTTTTTTATGGTTGAATAATATTCCATTTGTGTATATGTACCACCTCTTCTTTATCCATTCATCTACTGATGGACACTTAGGTTGCTTCCATAACTTGGCTATTGTAAATAGTGCTGCAATAAACATAGGGGTGCATATGTATTTTCAAATCAGGGATCTTGTTTTCTTTGGGTAAATTCCTTGAGGGGAATTCCTGGGTCAAATGGCATTTCCATTTTTAGATTTTTGAGGAAACTCCATATTGCTTTCCACAATGGTTGAACTAATTTAATTCCCATCAACAGTGTAGGAGGGTTCCCCTTTCTCCACATCCTCCCCAGCATTTGTTCCTTCTTGTCCTTTGGATGTGGGTCATCTTAACTGGTGTGAGGTGATATCTCATTGTGGTTTTTATTTGCATTTCCCTGATGATTAGTGATGTGGAGCATCTTTCCATGTGCCTGCTGACCATCTGAATTTCTTCTTTGGAGAAGTGTCTGTTCAGATCCTTTGGCCATTTTCTAATCAGGTTGTTTGTTTTTTGGGTGTTGAGGCATGTGAGCTCTTTATATATTTTCCATGTTAACCCCTTCTCAGATAGATCATTTACAAAAATATTCTCCCATACTGTAGGATGCCTTTTTGTTCTGATGATGGTGTCCTTTCCTGAACAGAAGATTTTTAGTTTGATGTAGTCCCATTTGTTCATTTTTTATTTTGTTTCCCTTGTCCAAGGAGATGTGTCCAGGAAAAAATTTCTCATACTTATGTTCAACAGATTTTTGCCTATGTTTTCTTCTAAGAGTTTTATGGTTTCATGACTTACATTCAGGTCTTTGATCCATTTTGAGTTTACTTTTGTGAATGGAGTTAGACAATAATCCAGTTTCATTCTCTTACATGTAGCTGTCCACTTTTGTCAACACCAGATGTTGAAGAGGCTTCCATCTCCCCATTGTATATCCATGGCTCCTTTATCATATATTAATTGGCCACATATGTGTGGGTTTATATCTGGGATCTCAATTGTGTTCCATTGATCTATGGGTCTGTTCTTGTGCCAGTACCGAATTGTTTTATAGTAGAGCTTGAAGTTAGGGAGCTTGAAGTTAAGTAATCCCCCAGCTTTGTTCTTCTTTCTCAGCATTGCATTGGCTATTTGAGGTGTTTTGTGTTTCCATATGAATTTATAACTATTTGTTCTAGTTTGTTGAAGAATGCTGTTGGTTTTTTTAAAGAGATTGCGTTGAATCATAGATTGCCTTAGGCAGGATGACCTGTTTAATGAATATTTAAACCTTTGTTTCTTGTTTTTTCATGCTGATGTGTTATATATTTCCTTATTTATATATATAAGGTTATAAATCTCCCTACCCTTTTCTTGACCTATCCACCCAATCTTCAAAACCGCAACTCCATCACCTCTACTATTACATTTTTAATATTCACTTGGAGGAGTTTCTCATATATCCTGAATATAAGCCTTTTATTGAATTCATGTACTGCCAGTGTCTTCTCCAGACTGGCCTCACTGCATTCTTTAAGGTGTTTTTTGATAATGAGAAGTACTTAATTTTAATAACAAAATTTATTAAGACGAAAAGTAGGACTATATCAAAGTAAAAAAGTGGGACTACACAGCCAAAGAAATAAATCAACAAAATGAAAAGGCATCCTACAGAATGTGAGAAAATATTTGCAAACCACCTATCTGATAACAGGATAATATAAAAATATATATAACGAACTCATACAATTCAACAGAAAATAAAACGAAAATGCGGGCACCAGAACATTTTCCAAGGATAGACGTTTTTCCAAAGATGTGTAAATGACTAACAGGTACATGAAAAGGTGCGCAACATCACTAACCATTAGACAAATGCAAATCATAACCACAGTAAGATACCACCTCACACTTGATAGAATTGCTATTATATAAAAAGAAAGAAATAACAAATGTTAGGCTGTGTACAAAAGGGACCCTTTGCACACTGTTGGTAGGAATGTAACTTGTTGCAGCCACTTTGGAAAGCAGTATGGACAGCCCTCAAAAATTTTTTTAAAAATCACCATATGATCCAGCAATTCTACTTCTGGGTATTTATGTGAAGAAAATGAAATTGCTATACTGACAAGACCTCTTCATCCCCATGTTCATGGCATCATTTTTCACAATAGCAAAGACAGAAAAATCTAAGCATTTGTAGATAAATGGATAAAGAAAAAAGATACACTCAAAATGGAATGTTACTCAGCCATGAGAAAGAAGGAAATCCTACTATTTACAACATCATGACTGGATGTGGAGTGCATGATGCTAAGTGAAATACCAGGCTGAGAAAGACAAATACTATATATACTGTATGATCTCACTTACTTGTGGAACCTGAAAAAAAAACTGAACTCACAGAAACAGGGTAGATTGGTGATTGCCAGGGGCCAGGTGTGGGGATGGGTGAAGGTAGTCAAAGACTACAAATTCCCATCTAGAAGATGAACAAGTTCTAGGGATGTAATATACAGCATGGTGACTGTAGTATCCTGATTTATTTGAAAACGAATCTGTATGTCACAAGGAAACTGAGTAACTCCCACAAGAAATGATGCCATAACAGGGGCGCACTGTTGGCCTCTGCTTTGGCAAAGTGGGCACTCAGCAGTGGCAGTAGACAGATCCAGTGAGTAGAAATGCATGTTGCTAAGCCCACGAGAAACCTCTACTCCTGCTGTTGTGGCCACTTTGTTCATGAGCCCATTGGGCAAGGAGAGCAGCGGCTGGGGGGAAAGGCTGGCTGGCTCTAAAGAACGAGTCACCTTGCCCACCTCATTACAAAGACTCTCTGCTGAGGTCACCCTTTGGTGAGTGTCACATGGTACACAGGTATCTTCATACTTGGTGCCCATTTGGAGGGGTCTGACCTATTCCCCAGATCTTCTTGTTACCAATTTTCTAACCATGTCCTTACAAATCCCTGATCATTCAGCCAAACCATCAGTAACTGCCCATCCATGGATCTGTACCTCGGCCGTCTTTCCCCCAAGCATAACATACAACCAGGTATGCTGCTTGAGGTTCTGTCCTTTGGAAGGATTTTCTCTCCGTCCCTGTCCTTCAGGCCCATCTTTGAATGAGAACATAGTATATGTAGAACTTACTGTGGGTCACACTTTGGGATTCACCTCCGAAGGCCTACTTGGTCTTGAGTTTGACGAATTGAGTGCAGAATAAATGATGTGTGACTTCCAAGATAAGGCTGTAGAAACCCTTGCCACTTCTATTTTTCTCTCTCTTTCATATTTTGAAAAGTCCATACTGTGAAAGGGCTCAGAGTGAGAGGCGCAGCTATCTCACATGTTCCAGCAATCCAAGCTGAAGACCCAGCTGTGTGTGAGAGGCCATATTAAATCACCTAGCTTCAGCTGCTCTGGCAGGTGACCTCAGCGACATGGGAGTCCCAGCAAGACCAGCAGAGTTCCATCAGCCCACAGAAAGGGGTTGTTGCTTTCAGCCACTAAGTTTTGAGGTGGTTTGTTATGCATCATTACATAACTGATACAGTAACCTACATATTTAGAACGTACTGTTCAGATTTCACACCTTAATAATTTTTTCTTGATACTCAGTTTGGAATTTTACTTAGTGGAAATTATATCTTCCTTTTAGAAAGACCATTATTTGTTTTGAAATGGACTATACCATTTTCCACAGACAGTTGCAGTGAGGCTTCAAATTGTCATGTTGGTGCTATAGATACTTCAATTTGCATTTATTTCATTTGATTTAACATAAGAAAAGGGGGGTGGGGAGAAGAGCATAGTTAACTAAGAGTTATTAAGTGTTTTTTGGGTTGATATGGTATGAGGAATGGGTTACCAAAGAGAGAGTTTTCCAAAATAGAAGAATTGTTTGGAGTTGTTTGACTTAAATTTGTGTTAACATGAAAAATAGGTAAGTTTGTAAATCAATGGCATTACTACAGGAATGAGGAGCATCTGTAATGATAGTAAGAGATATTTATTGAGCGCTTCCTTGTGCCAGAAGTTGTTCTCAGTGCTTTACAAATATTGACGCATTTATTCCTTACCATAGCTATATGAAATAGCTATCATTCCCATTTTTAAGATAAGAAACTGAACAGAAAGGCTAAGCAACTTGTCCGGGGTCACACAGCTATAAGTACTAATAGTTGAACCCAGAAAATATGCCATACTCCTTGTTCTTACCCACTAGGCTGTATTTGCTCTTTCTCCTAGATTACTCTGCTGGGTACAGAAGTGACTCAACCAAAGTTCTAGGTATTTTATTTATAGTTGATAGTGGTACAGTTACAAATGTAAGGGTAAATTCTTTGTGAGAATAATACTGATATTGCATGGCTTGTCAAAGCAAACTCTGATCTAGGGGAGAGAGAGCTGAGATGTCAGGTGTCAGAGTAGTTCTAAAATCTAGCTTATATATTTTAACAAATTGATTTTATTGTTTTTATTCATTTTGCCCAAATAAGGCAAAAAAGCTAATTAGAGGTAGAAAATCCAATTTTGACCATAAAATCTTATGTGTTTGAACCTTTAGAATGTTGCTGTATTCCAACACTTAAGAAGTCTGATTAATATAAGAAGACAAGGGGAACCACGTCAGATAGTGAGATATTTTAATCCTAAAGAGGTAAGGATGTTATTCGTGATGCAGCATTTCTTTTTCCTCCACAAATATGTGGCTACTTTATAAATCCAGTGTGGTCATCTTTGTTTCTTTTAAAAACTTTTTTATTGAAAGCATTACACACAGGTAAGAAAGTGCATAAAGCATCACAAGTAAACCCTCTGTAAGCATCACCCAGATCTGTGTTTTTGTACTTCAACCCATTGCCTTCAGGTGCTCTTCAATTCATGGCCAACTCCCTTCTTCCTAAAGGCAATCATTATTTTGAAGGCTAGCATTGTACTTTGGTTTTCTCTGTTTTTAAAACTACATATAAGTAGAATACTATAGTATACTTTTGTATCTACCTTTAGTCTCTCAACATGTTTGTTTAGCTAAATTTCATTCATTTTATTAAAATTAATGTCAGTATTCCATTTTATGAATGCTATTTATTCATTCTATACTTGATTGACATTTGTTTTTTTTTCTAGTTTGAGGCTATTATAAAGACTGCTTCTGGGTATATTCTTATTCATATCTCCTAGTGCACATGTGCACAAATATCTTTTGGGTTCTACTCCATCTAGAAATGGAATTGCTGGATGACAGAGTATGTCAAACTATTTTCCAAAGTTATTATACTAGTTTATATTCACCATCAGAAATCTTTTCGCTATCTTGGTGCTCTACATCCTTACCGACACTTAATATTGTCAGTCTTTTAATGTGCATTTCCCTAATTACTGTTGAAGTTTAGCATTTTCTTAAGGAGTTCAGCTCCTGGCTAAAATCCTGTGTGCTTTTTCAGGCCTGATGAAGGCTTTATATGACAGGCCTCACAGGGAAAGCCGTCTCCTGCTCACAGCAGACGTGGTGCACAGCCAAGGTACCGTAGCCTCTGAAGGAAGTTACAGACAAGGTTTCAAGCCCCCTAGCTCGTTCTGCTTTCAGGCGCATTTACATTTCCAGCCCAGCACCTTCATTACTAGCTCTTTTATCTGAGGCCTTGGCCTTGGTCTTCAGGCACCTCTGCTGAGACCTCCTATGGCGGAAACCTTGAAGACACTTTCCTCACTCAACTCCACTCTGACCTTCTTCCTTCAATCCCTCAGTCTCTCCTCTAACCCCCCCACACACACACACACACACATACACACACACCTCAGGGTTCATAAAACTGCTGAGTCTTTTGTTTGAGACTTCAACCAATGTTGAGAGGACACCCATGTCTGTGTTGATCCACCTGACCCTTGATAGACATGCAGTTCCATGGGGAAAATGGAGCAGACTGAGTTGTTGCTTCCTCTGGTTTTAGACCCTTTAACTCTTGCTTATACCATCGCAGTAAGTCATTAAAAACTGTCCCTTTTTACTTGTTTCTTTAATTGACTACTCTGACATCTGACATCTCGGCTCTCTCTCCCCTAGATCAGCAGAGTTCCTGACCCTTTTTTCATGTATTTCACATCTGCATTGTCTCTCTTATTCTAATTGGTTTTAAGCCGTTTTTAATATATAATTTCTTATACTGAAGCACATGCACACAATCTTAGTGTGCAGCCCGATGAATCTCGTCATGTGAACACACTCATGTAGTCATCGCCCAGATCAATATGTCAAACATTTCACTAATTTTTTCCTCTTTGCCTACTGCCCTCCCCTGTGGCAACTACCAGTCTGTTCTCTGTTTATAAATCTATTTTAGTTTAGCTTTGTTTTGTTTTTTAGATTCCACATGTAAATGAAATCATATTGTGTTTCTCTGACTTATTTCACTTAGCATAATACCCTCAGGTCCACCCATCATTCTTTTTTATGTTATGGAGTAATATTCCATTGCATATATATACCACATCTTTTTATCCATTCATCTATCAGTGGACCTTTAGGTTGCTTCCATATTTTGGCTATTGTAAATAATGCTGCAATAAACATAGGAGTGCCTATATCATCTTTCCAAATTAGTGATTTTTTTTTTCTTCAGGTAAATTCCCAGAAATGTAATTGCTGGGTTATATGGTATTTCTATTTTTAGTTTTTTTAGAAACCTCCATATTGCTTTCAAGGTGGCTGCACACATTTGCAATCCCACCAGCAGTGTATGAGGGTTTGCTTCTCTCTGCATCCTCGCCAAAACTTATTTCTTGTCATGTTGATATTCTCACTGGTGTGAGGTGATAGCTCATGTGGTTTTGACTTGCATTTCCCTCACGATTATTGACATTGGTGTGTTGGTTGGCCATCTGTATATCTTGTTTGGGAAAGTGTCTATTCAGGACCTCTGTCCATTTTTAAATTGCATTATTTGTTTTTTGGTATTGAGTTGTATGAATTCTTTATATATTTTGGATATTAGACCCTCTTCAGATATATCATTTGTTAGTATCTTCTCCCATTCAGTAGGTTGCCTTTTCATTTTGTTAATGGTTTCATTTGCTGTGCAGAAACTTTTTAGTTTGATGCATTCCCACTTGTTTATTTTTGCTTTTATTGCCTTTGCTTAGGAGACATTTAGAAAAAAATTACTAATGCTTATGTCCAGGTGTTTACTACCTATGTTTTCTTGTAGGTGTTTTATGTTCTCAGGTCTTACATTTAGGTCTTTAATCCATTTTGAGTTTATTTTTGTGTATGGTGTAAGAGAGTGGTCCAGTTTCATTCTTTTACATGTATCTGTCCAGTTTTTCCAACCCCATTTATTAAAGAGACTGTCTTTTCTCTAGGGATGTCTGTTCTGTCCATTGGCCTATGTATTTTGTGCCAGTACCATACTATTTTGATTATTGTATCTTTGTGGTATTGTTTGAAAGTCAAGGAACATGATTTGTTCTTCCTTCTCCAGTACCATACTATTTTGATTACTGTATCTTTGAAGTATTGTTTGAAAATAAAGGAACATGGTTTGTTCTTCTTTCTCAAGATTGATTTGGCTTGATATATTCTTGATATAAGCCTTTTGTTAATTATCTATTTTACATTTTTTCCTCTTATGATATGGCTTGTCACTCTCTTACTAGAGTCTTTCCATTGATTTTTTTATCATGAAAAATGTGAAACATATTTTAAAAAGTAGAATAAATAAACCACCACGTGCCAGTCACGTACCTTCAATGATTAGCAGTTCATGGCCAATCCAGCTTCAGCTCCACTTCCATGTACTTTCCCCAGCCCCAAGGTTAATATTTGGAAGCAACGCTGTCTTCTGATGAACAGAATTCTTAGTGTTAATATAGCCCAATTTTTCATTCTTTTTCCGTATGGTTGCTGCTTTTTTTGTAAACTTTCCCAACCCTGAGGTCATGAAAATATTCTCTTACATTATATAAACTTTATTGATTTGACTTTCATACTAACATCTACAACCCACCTGGGATTCATTTCTTTGTGTATGGTGTGAGGTAGAGGTCACTTTCATATTCCTCCATATAGATATCCAAATGATTAAAAACTATTTATTAAAAGATAGTACTTTTTTGCCACTCTACAATAATACTTTTATCACAAATCAGGTACCATTTAAGTATGGGTCTGAATTCTATATATCTGAATTCTCTATTCTGTTCCAGTGGTCTATTTTTCTACCCTTGTCTTAATTACTATAGCTTTATAACACATCTATTAGATGGTAGAAAATATTCCAGTTTATAATTCATCAGGAAGACACTTTCAGGCTATTCTTGGATGCTTTGTATTTCCATGTAAATTTTAGAATTGTTAATTTCTACATATACACAAACTCCTCCACCATCATGGAACATAGTGGAATAGAGAGCTCTAAGAATAACTATCAGAATCAACTTATTCTAGAATCTAATTTAAAAAAAAACAGAGCAACTAGGATGGTGCTTAATGAAGAAAGAGGCTGCTAAATTTTGGTAAGGAAGCATTGTGACATTTTTGCTTATCCACTTAACATTGTTTCACGTTTGTTTCACCTGCTCCATGCAGTCACAGGACTGGGCCAGCTTTCAAAATTGAAAGTCATATAGTTCTTACCAGGATGGCAGATAGGGCAAGAACAGGCAGACACAAAAGCCGGGGAAGGACAAAGCTGAGGATGAAAATACCTGGATATGTCCAACCAAATAGAGAATTTTTTTTTAATAAAAAGGAGATTAGTGATTACCAGAGACTGGGGCAGGGGGGAGGGAATGATGCGTGACTCCTTAAGGGGCATGGGTTTCCTCTGGAGTGATAAAAGTGTTCTGGAAATAGACAGTGGCTGTAAAATATTGTAAATGTACTAAATACCACTAATGGTAAATTTACGTTGTGTGTAGTTTACTGCAATTTAAAAAATGTATTAGAATCTTGATTGGGATAATATTGAACATTACATCAGGTCAGAGAAAAAGATGGGAGAGTAGGAAGGCAAGGCAGAAACCTCCTCCCAAAAACACAAAGAATAAAATAAAGCAAATACAACTAAACCTGAAAACAACTTGAAGATTGCAGAACAGACCACCTATACCTGGGGAAGACAGGAGACCACACAGAAGAGAAGGGTAAAATGGAAGAGCTGCAATTAAGGGAGACCTAAGACCTCCCCCAATCCTAGCCCACAGGTGGGAGAAAGAGGAATAGAGCATGGAGGGGATAAGAGCCCAGGAATGTTGCACACCTGTTCCTGGAGATCTGCTCCAGGAGGACCATGAGTCCACATTACACTGGGTTCTGGTGATTAGTGGTGCTGGACACCAGGGACAGGAAAAACACTCTGGGAGGCTGAGACTCCAGCAGCTTGTGGAGAATGGGCATGCTCTTCTGGTCCTGAGACCCAAAGTAGAGGCAGCAGTTTGAAGGACTTGCCAGCAGTAAGAGGGGTACGAGAGGGGTGAGGTTGGATGGGGTTCTCTCCTCAGGAGAATGGGCAGGTGGATGATACATCCACAGCCCTCCTTCAGCTCAACAAGTTGGAAACTCTTGGAAGCCCCAGACACTCCATCCCCCTCACTGGTAACTCAGCCCCAAGCCACCTCCCTGCGCACACTGCTGGTGAGTCAACTGACTTGGCCCAGCAGCAATGTCAGAATTTGCTGCCTGACTGGCAGAGGGATACTCTCCAAGCTTTCCTGGCCCATTTTCAGCCCAACTTGCCAGGTGCCTGCAGGAGTCAACCCCAAGAGCTACTTCTTCCCCACAGGTGTCCAAGCCTGGTGCTGCATGTCCCACCCTACCCCAGAGCCACATAAAGGCCCTGCCCACCTAATAAACCCTACAGCCCCAAATGGCTGAGGGCAGGCAGAGGGCAGCCCTGCCCACAGCAATCCCAGCAGAGGCTTATGCTTGGATCACAAAGGCAGATGAGGCAAACTGCCAGAGCTGCAGACTTAGACCACTACGAGTAGACAGACAGAAAAGTGGCCCTGCCCACTGCTCACCAGCAACAGCTGGGGCTCCCACAAAATAGAACCAGGCACTGGAGAGTAAAGAGTCTTGAGCTTCTGGGCACCATAGGATGCCTTCTCCATAAAGTCATCACTTTGTAGGCCAGGAGGCATAGAAGATCCATATAATACAAAGGAAGAAACACAAAAACCTTGAAAAATGAGGAGGCAGAGGAATATGTTCCCAACAAAATTACAGGAAATACACTGGAAGGATGGCTAAATGAAACAGAGATTACCAATCTTCTTGATAAAGATTTCAAAGTAAAAGTCTTAAACATTCTCATGGATCTACAGAAAAACATTCAAGATTTCAGGGTGGACTTCAACAAAGAGAGAGAATAGCTGAAAAAGAGCCAGTTAGAGCTGAAGAATACAGTAACTGAAATGAAATGTACAATGGAGAGATTGAAGAGTGGATTACTGCAAGTAGAGGAAAAAAATCAATGATACGGAAATTAGAGAACAGAAACATAATGAAGCTGAAGAACAGAGAGAAAAAATGATTTCTAGCAATGAAAGCATGATAAGAGAGTTGTATAACCAATAAAAAATATTTGCATAATAGGAGTACCAGAATGAGAAGAGTGAGGCAAAGGGGTTGAAAGTCTCTTTGAGGAATAATTGTTGAAAACTTACCCAATCTGGAGAAGGAAATAGACATTCAGGTAATGGAAGCACTGAGAGCACCTAACAAAGGAACCCCAGGACACCAAGGGTTATAATAATTAAAATGGCAAAGAGCAAGGATAAGGAGAGAGTTTTGAAAGCAGTCAGAAAGAGAAGAAAGATTATTTATAAAGGAAACCCCAATAGGCTCTCAGCAGACTTCTCAGCAGAAGCTTTACAGGCCAGATGGGAGTGTCATGACATATTTAATGTATTGAAACAGAAAGACCTTCAACCAAGAATCCTCTACCCAGCAAGATTATCATTCAAATTTGAAGCAGAGATTAAACAATTCCCAGATAAACAAAAGTTGAAGGAATTCATCACCACTAAAACAGCCTGACAGGTACATTAAAGAGATTGCTATACATGGAAATTTTCCTAAGGCTAAATAGTTTTTCACCACTGAAGATAAACCCACAGTAAAGGTAATAGGCCAATTAATTACCAAGCAAATACAAAATTAAAAACAAAACAAAAGAAGCAAAATCAACTATTTACAAAATCAGTCAAGGGATACACAAAAAGTGCAGAGTATGATATCTAGTACATAAGTGTGGAGAAGAAAGAAGGAAGAAAAAGTAAGTTTAGATTGTATTTGAAATAGAGTAATGAGCAACTTTATACTGTTATATAGTAAGGAAGTTATCCTTGAACCTTTGGTAACCACAAAACTAGAGCATACAATAAAAAATCTAAAAAGAGAAATACAATCACAACACTAAAAAAAAAATCAAATAATATAAAAAAAAATACAAAGGATATAAGAGAAGAAAGGAACAGAGAGGAGCTATAAAAACAGCCAGAAAACAATTAATAAAATGGCAAAAAAGTACATATCTATCAATAATCACTTTAAATGCAAATGACTGAACACACCAACCAAAAGACATAGAGTGGCCAAGTGGATGAAGAAACAGGACCCATCTATATGCTGTCTACAAAGACTCATTTCATACCCAAAGACATACACAGACTAAAAGTGAAGGTATGGAAGAAGATATTTCATGCAAATAATAGGGAGAAAAAAGCAGGAGTAGCAGTACTTGTATCAGACAAAATTAATTTCAAAACAAAGAAAATAACAAGAGACAAAAAAGGACATTACATAATGATAAAGGGGTCAGTCCAACAAGATATAACCATTATAAATATCTATGTACCCAATATAGTAACACCTAAATATGTGAAACAAATACTAATAGAATTAAAGGGGGAAATAATTGCAACACATTCATTTTAGGAGACTTTAATACAAATCAATACCACATCAAAAAACAGATCAACCAGACAGAAAATAAATAAGGAAACAGAAGCACGGAACAATAAATTAGATCAGATGGACTTAAAAATATATCTACAGAACATTCCACCCCAAAACAGTAGGATACACATTTTTCTCAAGAGTACATGGAACATTCTCCAGAATAGATCACATACTAGACCACAAAAATAGCCTCAATAAATTAAAAAAGACTGAAATTGTATCAAGCAGCTTCTCAGACCACAATGGTATGGCACTAGAAATAAATTACACAAGGAAAATAAAAAAAGCTTACAAACACTTCGAGGCTAAACAACATGCTTCTAAATAATCAATTGATCAATGAATAAGTTAAACAAATAAAGCAATACATGGGGACAAATGAAAATGAAAATTCAACAGGCCAAAATCTGTGGGATGCTGTGAAGGCAGTTCTAAGAAGAAAGCACATAGCAATACGGGCCTACCTCAAGAAACTAGAACAATCCCAAATAAACAGTCTAAACTCACAGTTAAAGAAATTAGGAAAAGAAGAACAAATTAATCCCAAAGTTAGTAGAAGGAGGGACATAATAAAGATGAGCAGAAATATATAAAATTGAGAAGAATAAAACAGTAGAAAAAAAATCAATGAAACCAAGAGCTGGTTCTTTTAGAAAATAAACAAAATAAATAAACAGACTTATCAAGAAGAAAGAGAGAGCACACACATAAACAAAATCAGAAATCAAGAAGGAATAATCATAATGGATACCACATAAATACAAAGAATTATTAGAGAATACTATGATAAATTATATGCCAATAAAATGGAAACCCAGAATAAAAGGACAACTTCCTAGAAAAATACAACCTTCCAAGACTGACCCAGGAAGAAACAGAAAATCTGAACAACCAATTACCAGAAATAAAATCAAATTGTTAATAAAAAAAAATGCCATGTACAGATGGCTTTATACCTGAATTTTACCAAAAATTAAAAGAAGAGTTAATACCCATCCCTCTTAAAATATTCCAAAAAGTAAAAGAGGAGGAGATACTTCCAAATTCATTCTATGAGGCCAGCATCACTCTAATAACAAAACCAAAGATACCATACACAAAAGAAGAAAATTACAGACCAATATCCCTGATGAACATTGATGCAAAAATCCTCAACAGAATATTTGGAAACTGAATTCAAAAATATATCAAAAAGTTCATACATCATGACCAAGTGGGATTTATTCCAGGAATGCAAAGATGGCACAATATTCATAAAATCAAGCAATATCCTACACCATATTCATAAAAAGCATAAAAACCACATGATCAATAGATGCTTAAAAAGCATTTGACAAAATTCAACATCCATTCATGATAAAAACTCTCAACAAAATGCATTAAGAGGGTACGTACCTCAACATAATAAACGCCATATACAACAAACCTACAGCCAACATCATACTTAATAGTGAAAAACTGAAAGCATTTCCTCAAAGATCAAGAACAAGAGAAGGATGTCCACTCTCATCACTTTTATTCAGCTCAGTACTGGAGGTCCTAGCCACGGCAATCAGAAAACACATAGAAATAAAAGGCATCCAAATTGGTAAGGAAGAAGTTAACCTGTCATTATTTGAAGATGATATGATATCCATGGAAAACCCGAAGAACTCCACCAAAAAACTATTAGAACTAATAACTGAATTCAGCACAGTTGCAGGATACAAATTAATTTGTAGAAATCTGTTGCATTCCTATATACTAACTGAACTAGAAGAAAGATAAATAAGGAAAAAAATCACATTTACAATGCATCAAAAGGAATAAAATACCTAGGAATAGATCTAACCTGAGAGGTAAAAGACCTATAGTTTGAAAACTACAAGACTCATGAGAGAAATTAAAGACACCAGTAAATGGAAATATATCCTGTGCTCATGGATAGGAAGAATTAATATTGTCAAAATGGCCATCCTGCCCAAAGTACTTTACAGATTCAATGCAATCCCTATCAGAATACCAACAGCATTTCTCAATGAACGAGAACAAATAGTTCTAAAATTCATATACAACCAGAAAATACTCTGAAAAGCCAAAGCAATCCTGAGAAAGAAGAAAAAAGCTGGGGAGATTATGCTCACTTACTTCAAACTCTGCTACAAAGCTACGGTAATCTAAACAGTTGGTATTGGCACAAGAACAGACCTACAGATCAATGGAATATAATTGAGAGCCCAGATATGAACCCATGTATATATGGTCATTTAATATACAATAAAGGAGCCATTAATATACATACAATGGGGAAAAGACAGCCTCTTTAACAACTGGTTTTGGAAAAACTGGGAAGCTACATGTCAGAGAATGAAACTGGATTATTGTCTAACTCCATACACAAAAATAAACTCAAAATGGATCAAAGACCTGAATGTAAGTCATGAAACCATAAAACTCTTAGACGAAAACATAGACAAAAATCTGTTGAACATAAGTATGAGCAATTTTTTCCTGGGCACATCTCCTTGGGCAAGGGAAACAAAATAAAAAATGAACAAGTGGGACTACATCAAACTAAAAATCTTCTGTACAGCAAAGGACACCATTAGCAGAACAAAAAGGCAATCTACAGTATGGGAGAATATATTCAGAAATGACTCATCTGATAAGGGATTATAATATCCAAAATATATAAAGAACTCATGTCTCTTACGATTAGCAGATGTAATGTTAGGGGGGCACGGGGAGAGCTGTACAACCCAGAGAAGACAAGTAGTGGCTCTATAGCATCTCACTATGCTGATGGACAGTGACTGCAATGGTGGGGGGGACCTGATGAAGGGGGTAGTGTAATCACCATAATATTGCTCATTTAATTGTAGATTAATGAAATCAAAAAAAAGAATTCATGCCTCAACACCCCCAAAAATAAAACAAATAACCCAATTAAAAAATGGGTGGAGGACCTGAACAGACATTTCTCCAAAGAAGAAATACAAATGGCCAACCAGCACATGAAAAGATGCTCCACATTGCTGATCATCAGGGATATGCAAATCAAAACCACAATGAGATATCACCTCACACCATTTAGAATGGCCACTATCCAAAAAGACAAGAAATAAACGTTGGCAAGAATGTGGAGAAATGGGAGCCCTCCTACATTTGGTGGAAATGTAACTGCTGTGGAAAGCAGTGTGGAGGTTCCTCAAAAAAATAAAAATAGAAATACCATTCAATCCAGTAATTTCACTTGTAAGGATTTACCCAAAGAAAACAAAATCCCTGATTCAAAAAGCTATGTGCACCCCTATGTTTATTGCCACACTGTTTGCAATAGCCAGTATATGGAAGCAACTTAAGTGTCCATCAATAGATGAATGGATAAAGAAGAGGTGGTACATACACACAATGAAATATTATTCAGCCTTAAAAAGAAAAGAAATCCTGCCATTTGCAACAACATGGGTGGATCTGAAGGGTATTATATTCAGTGAAATAAGCCAGGTGGAGAAAGACAAATATCCTATGATTTCACTTATTTGTGGAATATAAACCAAAGCAAAACAGAAGGAACAAAACAACAGTACTCATAGACATTGAGAAGTGATTAGTGGTTACCAAGGGGGAGGCGTTGGTGTGGGGGAGTGTAAGGGGTATAAATGGGCATGTTAATCGCAATCACAGTTTAAGTTGGTCATGGGGACAGTAGTACAGCATGAAGAGGGTAGTCAATGACTCTGTAACATCTTTCTACATTGATAGGTAGTAACCACACTAGAGGGAGTGAGTATTTAATAATATGGGTTACTGTTGAACCACTGTGTTGTCTATTTGAAACCAATATAAGATTGTATATCAGTGATACTCAAAAAAATATAACCTAAATTTGAGGAAAACAAACATATTAACTGTATTGAGCACTCCAACCCATAAACATTTGTGGGAAAAATGAAGGTGTTTCCACTCCAGTCCTCGCTACCAAAGGACTTTCTACCCAACCACAGCACGTTCCATCAGCAGACAGCCTCCATCTCTGAGCATCTTCAGTTCCTACCTCAGGAGAAAACTGCCTCACCATAGGTCCGCTATTTCCAGGAAGGTCCATATCCAGTAACCAAATAGGAAGGGGTTGCGGGTAGGGATGGGGCCATGAGGTGGAACAACTCTGTTGGGAAATATTCACTCTAGAACTCCCTGCAAGATTGGTCCAGGCTTTGTGGGGCCTGCACTGTAGCTCAAACTCTTCCTTCCCCTTCCTTTCATAGGTGTTGCTCCCTAATAAACATGTGGCACCCCTACTTCATATCAGCATCTTCTTCCAGAAACTCCAATCTACATCATTATAATTTCTCACAACAACGCTTTATAGTGTTCTATATAGAGGACTTGCACATCTTTTGTCAGATTTATAGCTTGCTTTTTCAAACTCCTATAAATGGTAATTAGAAAATTTTATTTGCCAGTTTTGGTTGCTAGTATATAGAAAGACAGTCAACCTTTGTTTATTAGTATTGGCCTTAGCAACTTTGCTATCATTTATTAACTAATAATTTATAAATAGATTCTTCTGGATTTTCTACATAAACAGCATGCCATCCTCAAATAAGTTTTATTTTATCTTTTCCAAACATTATCCATTCTATTTATTTATTTTTCCTGCCCTTTGCAATAACTAGAACCTTCAGTAAATTGGTGTGAATATAAATGGCTACCACTCTCTCATTCCTGATTTCAAAGGGAAATGGCTCAATATTTCATCATTATGTGGTGTACTATGGGGTTTTTTTAATAGAAAATTTTTATCTGATTTAAAAAAATCCCTTCTGTTCTTATTGAACAAAAAGTTTTTTTTGAGCAATACAAGAATGGATGTTAAATTTTATGAAACATTTCTCTGCTCTAATTGAGATACTATGTTTCTTGTATTTGAATGTCAAACCTACATAGCATTCCTGGAATCTACACATTATGGTTATAATGTCTGACCTTTTTAAACATCACTGCATTTCATTGGCTAATATTTGCTTAAATTCTGCACCCACATCCATACAGAACATGTAATTTGCTTTCTCATATTATCTCTGTCAGATTTTAGTATCAAATTTAGGTGCTATCCTAAAACAACTTAGGAAATGTTTTTTCTCCATTTATTTTCTTGATTATTTTTTTAAACACTGAGTGTTATTTCTTCCTTAAATATATGGCAGGGCTAGCCAGTGAAGCCATCTGTGCCAGTTTTCTTCATGAGAAGATTTTTAATTACAAATTCAATTTACAGTTGTAAGTCCATTCAATTTTGTGTTTATTCTAGTGCTATTTTTGGTAAGTTGTGTTTTTCTAGGAGGTTGTCCATTTTATCTAAATTTTTGAATTTATTTGCATAAAGTTGTTTGTAATATCCTCTTATGATCTTTCTATTGTCTTACAATCTGAAATAGTTTCTTTTTATTTTGGTTACTTGTATATTCTCTTTCTTTTGGTTACTCTAATACTGGGTACTTGTATATTCTTTCTTTTTTTCCTCCTGTTTTTTATTGAAATATATCTGACATAACACTGTGTAAATTTTTTTCTTTTTTTATTAAGGTATCATTGATATACACTCTTATGAAGGTTTCACAAGAAAAGCAATATGGTTATTACATTCACCCATATTATCGAGTCCCCTCTCATACCCCATTGGGGTCACTGTCCATCAGTGTAGTAAGATGACAGAGTCCCTATTTGTCTTCTCTGAGCTACACTGTCTCCCCCGTGACCCCACACATACCATGTGCACTAATCATGATACCCCACAATCCTCTTCTCCCGCCCTCCCCCGCCCCTCCCTTTGGTAACCACTAGTCCCTTCTCGGAGTCTGTGAGTCTGCTGCTATTTTGTTCCTTCAGTTTTGCTTCATTGTTATACTCCACAAATGAGGGAAATAATTTGGTATTTGTCTTTCTCTGCCTGACTTATTTCACTGAGCATAAACATGGAATGCATATATCTTTATTTCTTGACCAGTCTCATTGGGGTTTCTCACTTTTATTAGTCTTTTCAAAGAACCAATTTTTAACTTTTTGTTCCTTTCTATTGTTTATTCATTTGATACATCATTTTCTGCTGTTTATTTTATTTCCTTCTTTATATTTCCTTTAAATTATATTTGCTGTTATTTTTAAACTTTTTGATATGGATACTGAATTTTTTATTTTTAGCCTTTTGTTACATATGCATTAAGGCTATAAAATTTTATGTATGCATGTTTTTAGCTTCATGTAGAAGTTTTGATAAGTCATATTTTCATCATCAAATTCAGTTTAAAATATTTTTAAATTTCTACTTTGATTTCTTCTGGTTATTTAGAATTGTACTTTTAAATTTCCAAACTTTTGGGAATTATCATTATCTTCTTGTTATTAATCTTATCTTAATTGCACTGTGATTTCAGTCCTCTGTTAATTGTCCATTCTTGTAAATTTTTATCTGTTCTTGAAAAGTGTCAGTTAGGCTAAATTTGTCATTATTTTGATCAAATTTTCTACATACTTACTGATTATTTTTGCCTACTTATACTATCAGTTACTGAGAGAGGTGTATTAAAATCTCCCCCATGATAGATTTGTCTATTTTTCTGATTCTTTATATATTTTGAGACCATGCTATTAGCTGAATACCAATTTAGGATTCTTACGTCTTTCTTGTGACTGAACCTTTTTTCATTATGAGGTATCTCCCTTTATCTCTAGTAATACACTTTGCTTTAAGTTACAAAATCTCTGTTAGTAACACCAACTATTTTTTATTATTGCTTGCATGATATAGCTTTCCCATTTACTTTCAGCATTCTGAATCTTTGTACTTTAGCTGAATCTTTGTATTTTGCAGGTAGCATATTGTTAGTTAACATTTTTTATTTAGTAGGATACCTTTGTTTTTTGCTGGAGTATTACTCAATACACTTTTAATGTAATTAGTGATAACTTGAGATTTAAATATATTCATTTGCTATTTATTATCTATATGTCTCAAATGTTCTATGTTCTTTTTAAAATTCTTTTTGTGCCTTCCTTTGGACTGATTTTTTTTGTTAGAATTTTCCCTATTATCATTCCTTTATGTTTATATAAGAGATTACAACATATATTTAACTTAAGAAAATCATATAAAGATTAACATTTTTACCTCTTCCCAGAAAATGCACTTATATCTCTTAACCCTTCTGACTTCTATACTTCTACTGTTGTGCTTTTAAATTCTCTATTGCTGGATCTTATGTAAGAGTGTGTTTAGTCTTGTAAGAAATTGCCAATCTGTCTTCCAAAGTAGATGCACCATTTGCATTCCCACCAGCAATGAATGAGTTCCTGTTGCTCCACATCTCACTAGCATTTGATGTTGTCAGTGTTTTAGATTTTAGCTATTCTAATAGGTGCATAGAGCTATCTCATTGTTTTAATTTACAATTCCCTAATGACATATATTGAGTATTTTTTAATATGCTAATTAGCCATCCTTATATCTTCTTTGGTAAGGTATCTTGTCAGATCTTTTGCTCATTTTTTAATTGAGTTATTTGTCTTCTTGACTTAATTTTAAGAGTTCTTTGTATGTTTTGGATACCAGTCTTTTATTAGGTAGGTGTTTTGCAAAGATTTTTTTCCCATCTGAGGATTCTCTTTTCATTCTCTTAGCCATGTCCTTCAAAGAGTATTAATTTTAATGAAGTCCATCCTAACAATCTTTTCTTTCATGTTTCATTCTTGTGGTTTTATATCTAAAAAGTCATCACCAAAACCCAAGGTTACTTAGATTTCCTCCTATGTTATCGCCCAGGAGTTGTGTAGTTTTGCATTTACATTTAGGTCTATGGTCCATTTTCAGTTAATTTTTTTTGAAATGTGTGGATTCTGTGTCTAGATTCTTTTTTTTTTAATTTCCATGTGATCTCACCATTTGTTGAAGACTATCCTTCATCCATTGAATTTTCTAGGCATCTTTGTCAACAGTAAATTGACTATATTTATGTGGGGCTATTTCCAGCCTCTCCCAGATGTTCTATTGATCTGAGTATTCTTTTACCATTAACACACACTGTCTTCATTATTGTGGCTTTATTGTCTTGAAGTTGTATAGTATCAGCCAACCAATTTTGTTGTTTTGTTGGCTCTGCTAGGTCTTTGCCTTTCCATGTAAAAATGTATAATCAAGTCCATATCCACAAGATAACTTGCTGGAATTTTGATTGGTATTGCATTTAATCTATATATCAAGTTGGGAAGAATGGACATCTTGACAGTGTTGTGTCTCTCTACCCAGGTACATGGAATATCTCTCATTCAGATCTCCTTTTATTTATTTCATCAAAGTGTGGAAGTTTTCATTAGATAGATTTTTATATATCTTGCTAGATTAATACCTAAGTATTTAACTTTTTTTTTGGTGCTAATGTAAATGGCATTGTGTTTTAACTTCAAAGTTCAAATTGCTAATATATAAGAAGCAATTAATTTTTATGTTAACATTATATCCTCCAACAGTATTATAAGTGCTTATTAGTTCCAGAAATTTCTTAATTGGTTCATTGGGATTTTTCATATAGATAATCATGTTATATATGAACAAAGACAGTTTTTTCCTATCTCAGTTTTTATACCTTTTATTTCCCTTTCTTCTCTTATTGCTATGAGTTCCAGTATGATGTTGAATAGTAGTGGTGAGGGGATATTTTGCCTTGTTCCTGATCCTAGCAGGAAAGCATCTAGTTTCTCACCAATAAGAATGGTGTTAGCTGTAGGTTTGTGGTAGATGTTGTTTATCAAATTGAGGAAGTTCTTCTCTATTTCTAGTTTGCCAAATTTTATATTATGGCATGGGTGTTGGATTTCAAGTGCTTTTTCTGCATCTGCATCTTTACCTTGTTAATGTATTGTGATAATGGCCTTGCATACCTGGAATGAATCCCACCTGGTCATGGTGTATAATTCTTTTTATACATTGTTGGATTTGATTTGCTAATATTTTTTTGAAGATATTTATATCTATGTTTATAAGAGATATTGGTCTGTAGTTTTTCTTTCTTGTAATGTTTCTGTCTGGTTTTGGTTTCAGAGTAATGCTGGCCTTATAGAATGTGTTAGGAAGTGTTCCCTTTACTTATGTTTCCTGGAAGAGATTGTAGAAAATTGTTATAATTTCCTCATTAAATGTTTTATAGAATTCACCAGTAAATCCATCTATGCCTGGTGCTTTCTGTTATGAAAGGTTAATTATTGATTCAATTCATTAATAGCTATAGATCTATTTAGATGGTCTATTTCTCCTGTGTGAATTTTGGCAGGTGTGTCTTTCAAGGAATTGATCCATTTTATATAGGTTATCAAATTGTGGGCATAGATTCTTCATATTTATTTATTATCCCTTTGGAATTAGTAGTGATGGCTCTTTCATTTCTGATATTTGTTTCTTCCCTCTCTCTCTCTCTTTTTCTAAATTTAGCCTGGCCAGACGTTTATGACTTTTATTGAACTTTTCAAAGCACCTGCTTTTAGTTTCTTTGACTTTTCTCCACCAATTTCCTGTTTTCAATTTCACTGATTTCTGTTCTAATTTATATTATTTCTTTTCTTCTGCTTACTTTCTTTTAATTTGTTTTCCTTTCTTAGTTACTTGAGGTGGATGCTTAATTACTGATTTCAGATTTTTCTTGTTTTCTAATCTACGCATTCAGTGCTGTAACATTTCCCCTAAGCAATATTTTTGTTGCATTTCACATATTTTGATAACTTATATTTTCATTTTCATTTAGTTAAAAATATTTTTAACTTTCTCTGGAGACTTTTTATTTGACCCTTTATTATTTAGAAATGTGTTAACTTCCAAGTTTTCTAGCAATCCTTCTGTTACTGATTTCTAGCTTAATTCCATTGGGATCTGAGAGCATACTCTGTATGATTGTCTGTTCTTTTACATATTTTAAGGTGTGTTTTATGACCCAGAACATGTTCTATTGGTGAATGTTCCATGTGAATTTGAGGAGAATGTATATTCCACTATTGTTGGATGGGGTGTTCTATAAATGTCTGTTAGATCCAGTTGATTAATGGTGGTGTTCAGTTTAATTATGGCCTTACTGATTTTCTGTCTGTTGAATCTGTCAGTTACTGGTAGAGGAGTGTTGATGTCTCAAACTATTAAGAGTGGATTCCTCTAATTCTCCTTGCAGTTCTATCAGTTGTTAGGTATAAACACATTAGGGATTGTTATGTTTCCTTAGAGATGGCCACTTTATCATCATCTAATATTCCTCTTTATCCCTGATAATTTTCCTTGCTCTGAATTCAGCTTAGTCTGAAATTAATGTAGTTACTCAGCTTTCATTTGATTACTGTGATTAGTGTTAAAATCCATTTGCTTTTAACCTATTTGTGTCTTTATATTTAAAGTGGGATATTTTGTAGATAACACATAGTTGGGTTTTTTCTTTTTTTTTATCAACTCTGATGGTCTCTGTCTTTTAATTGGTGTATTTAGACCACTCACATTATTATTGATGTAGTTTGCTTGATATTTATAATATTTATTACCATTTCCTATATATTGCCCTTGTTCTTTGTTTCTTTTTTTGTCTTGCCTCTTTTTCTGCCTTCTCTGGCTTAATTTAGCATTTTATATGATTACATTTTCTCTCCTCTCTTAGTATATCAATTACACTTTTTTTTTACATTTTTGGTTGCCCTAGAGTTTGTAGTGAATGTTTATAACTAATCTAAGTCCACTTTAAGTAACACTATCCCATTAAATGAAATTTCTCATAATCTCATCTCATAAGTTTAGTGGACAAAGGAATGCTAGAGGGAAGAGAACTGTCTCAAACACACAGACTATCCTACACCCCCATTTGAGTCTGTAGGTGGTAGAAGGATAAAGAATTAAGCTCAAATATTTTAAAGAGTGTAACTGCATTTCCCCAATCTTTTCCAATGGTTGAGGAGATAGAGACCTGCCAGGACCATATCTGAGAAACGGGGGAAAACTAGAATTGAACAAATCAGATATAGATTACTAAAAGTGCAATCCAGACTTGACCCAGCTCAATCTCTTATTGGACTGACATGTTCACCCCCTTACCTTAACTAAAGAGGAAGGGTAGAAATTCATAGAGTTGTACACTTAAGATTTCTACTTTAGTAGGAAAAAAGTATGTATATATATGGTATGGATTTTATACAAAAATACGTATTTTATGAATTTTATGAACAAGTTTGAAATCCTGTTATAGAACATATTTTTTCATATTTGAACTATGACCCTATATAGTATGTATGTATATATACAATTTTTAGGAGAAAATTAATGTTGTCTTTCAGGCTTTATAGACTGAACAATTTAGGATAACATCTATTTCCTCATCTAACTTTCCATTTCATGCAGGGCACTGAAATTTAGAAGACCGATTATATACAATCTTTACAAAATGTAAATGAATTTTTGACTTAGTAAAAGGTAGTTAGGAAAGGTCTTCTGGTGTTAGACTGGTCAATAACAATCTTTTTCTCTGACTTTACCTGTAAAATAATATTTAGTGTATCAGTCATATATTTGAGGGCTTATTTAGAACTTGTTTTATGAATAACAAGTCACTTGGCTTTTATGCTTATATACTGCATAGAAAGAAAACATAGTTTGGCATCATTTTTCCAGTTATGTAAGCTGCTTCATTTATTGGATGCCCATGAGAAATTAAATCTTAAAATATTATCTAATTTAAAAATAATTATTTGAGGTTTATTCACTTGACCTATTTCATGAATAATCAATATATTCAGCAACTATTTTAACACGATAATATAAGAAGTAGTGAATTAGTATATACAGAACGTTGAAGAGTAACTTTTTTTTATAGGCAGAACTTCTAGATGCTGCTGCTGGCGTTCAAGTACGATTCAGATTAGGTGGTGTAAGTACGGATGAATTCTTTTTTTTTTTTTTGATGGATTCCATATATTTTTTTAATATTCCATGTACAGTCAGATTCTTTTTCCCCTACAAAACTATCTGGTTCCTATTATTTCTTTCTTTTTTTATATATATAATTAATTTTATTATCATTAATCTACAATTACATGTGCAATATTATGGTTCCATGTACAGTCAGATTCTTTTTCCCCTACATAACTATCTGGTTCCTATTATTTCTTTCTTTTTTAATATATATAATTAATTTTATTATCATTAATCTACAATTACATGTGCAATATTATGGTTATTAAACTACCCCTTCATCAGTTCCCCCCCACCAACCCCGTTACAGTCACTGTCCATCAGCGTAGTGAGATGCTGTAGAATCACTACTTGTCTTCTCTGAGTTGTACAGCTCTCCCCATGCCCCCCCAACATTACGTCTGCTAATCGTAATGCCCCTTTTTCCCTCTTATCCCTCCCTTCCCACCCATTTTCCCCAGTCCATTTCCCTTTGGTAACTATAAGTCCGTTCTTGGGTTCTGTGAGTCTGCTGCTATTTTGTTCCTTCAGTATTTTTTCTTTGTTCTTATACTCCACATATGAGTGAAATCATTTGATACTTGTCTTTTTTGGCTTGGCTTATTTCACTGCGGATGAATTCTTATTTGGTAGTTTTAAAGCACCTTTTATGAAATTTAACAGATGTAATTTTTAAACTATAAATCAATTTTGTAGATTACAGTGGTCCTTTGAACTTTTCCATCTACAGGTTACATTTCCACCTGAAATATACTATAAAATTTTCACTCACAGACATATTGAAGATCTGTGTGCTAACAGCCCTAGGAATTATACGAAACTTCCAGCAAAACATACATCTCATGTTGATCTTCAGGAAGAAGATCATAGTGGCTGGTATCGTCGTATAGAGAACAATGGCTGGAGACCTGTTTCTGATAGAGTAAGAAAAGAGAAATATTAATAATTTTGACTCATATATTTAGAAATTTGTCTTTTTGGAAATTAATTTATATATTACTTTTTTAATAATAAATCTTAGTGACTTAGCTAATATAAGTTGCCAAAGTTAACTACTCTGGGATTACTAATAATAATTCAAGATATAACAATGTTTTTTCTTACATTTATTTCTACTTTTAGTAATCAGCTCTAATTTGGCCATCTTTAGATACTCTCTGTATTCAGCAGTATACCATCCTTAGAACAAAGCAAATTTGATGATGTTTTTGTGCTAGAGGTGGGAGTTCTTGAGAGTAATATGACATTTTCTCTTATAGAGCTTGTAACAAAAGAGTGATAGGAAATCTTTTGGATTTTTGTGGTGCTTGGGAGTTTAACCTGTACTCATATTGATTGAACAGAATTATTTTAAATATACACAGTTTCTAATGAATATACGTGATTCATTGACTTTTCTATAGACACCCATATTTAATCTCCCTTTTGAGGAGATAATTTTTACCTAAGGATATTTGTAAGCTTGCATTTTATAGGTTAACATGATCTGGCTCTGTAGCTCTGGATATCTGTTTATATGGCCTCAAAAACTGTCATTCAAATATACAATCTCCAGTATATAAATTGTAGAATGTGGTGTATTGAATATACTAAGTATGAAAGGTAAAAATGATCAAGGTGTGAATTCATTCATTCATTCAACAGACTTACTGCATACCAACTATGTGTTAGGCATTGTACTAGATGTTAGGATGCAATAGAAAATAAAGAGTCCCTCCCCTCCAATAGTTTACCTTTTAATTAGGGAGATAGTCAACTAAACAGGATATTTCAGTACAGTGCAATAAATAAATAAATATGTGCTTTAATAGGGGCAAGTAACAGTATTGTGGGGGATAGCAAATTCTTCTTGCTATTTAATGTGTGTATGATGGGGAGGGGGAATTAATTGGAATTAGGAAAATAGGCACCCAGTTAAGATAAAATGTCATACAGGGGAAAACACAAACCCTTGGGACATAAGACTTCTTGTCTTCTTGGAGGGTGCCTACGCTCTAAGGATTCTAATCTTCAAAAGTTAACAGCAGTGAGAGTAGGTCAGATCTGTTTTGTGAGAAACAAAACTCTTAGAATATGTCTATTCACTTATAAATTCAACAAATATTATGTACACTCAATATACTATTTAGTTTTTCTGTGTCACATGCTTCTGAATGCTCAATGTGCTGCTTGCCCACCACTTAATTAGAAATACTTAAAAAGCTCTATCCTCTCCTTTATTTTTTTCTTGGTATATTCCTACTGAACACACAGAAGTTCTTGTCTATAGTCAGATAACCTCACAATCAGTATTCCAACATTTGTATATTCGTTTTCATTTCTCAATAGTTTTGGATGTCTACTGAAAATGTAGTGATGGGAGACCAAAAGGAAAGCAAATTCCATTTTTCTAAACTGAAAAGAAGGCAAGATATGGAAAAGAAGAGAAAAATTAGAAAAATAGAATGGATGAGGCAAATGTAAGTTGATGAAATACTTAGACTTACTAAACAAACCAAGTTGTGTGGTTTAAATATGTTTTTACTGTACACCAATTATACCTCAGTAAAATTGCCAAAAAAATTTTTAACACACTTCACCCATTTCAACCCACCCCCAGGTGGGTTGCAACCACCAAGATGCTCTCTGTATCTAGGAGCTTGCTTTTTTGTTATATTTCATTTTGTTTTATTTTTATATTCCACATACAAGTGAAATTATATAGTATTTGTCTTTTTCTGTCTGATTTATTTCACTTAGTCTACTGCCCTTGGGTCTATCCATGTTATCTCAAATAGCAAGATTCCATTCCTTTTTTATGGATGAATAGTATTTCTGTGTGTATGTATGTATGTGTGTACCACATTTTCTTTATACATTATCTATCAATTTTTAAAAGAACATGTGCAATCAGTAATCTCCATGAAGTAGTCCGTCTTCTGCAGTTGTAGATGTAGTCCAACATTTGTGATTTGGGGGCAACCTAGGAACCACTTGTAAGCATCACAGGGTTACAGTGCCTGCACTGCAACCAAATGCTTAACATTGTCAAGACTTGTGCAGTAAGGTAAGGGCACTGGTGGGGAAGAATTTTGGGTAGACTTAGACAAGGCTGAGAACCGTGAACCTTCAAATGTCCCTGTTGGTGGAGAAAATGCTTCCCCCTCATTTTGAGGAAACTAGCCCTTCTCTGCATAAGCCTTTCAATGATTATACCTGGTATAGTTGCCTCACATGCTTATGCTAATTCTCCTTAGGATTCCCCCACAAACATTGTTCATTGCCTTCAACAACAGTGAGAGTTCTATCTCTAAACAGCCCAGAGAAGTACAAGGTTTACTTGTCATGTCCAGGAGGAGATGGTTTATAAATCAAAATACTTAAACAAGAACTTAGCAATCTATATTGACAGAAGACTCAGAAGCATGTGTGAGATGGATTTTAAGGTTGTTATAACAAGAGTTGATTGGGTCAAATTTATTGATAATGGCCACACTCACCTGGGATTGTGTATTTAATGGGTTAGCTTGAGTACCCAGAAATTGATTTGAATAATCAATTAGGTTAGATAATCTAAGCCTGAACTCAACCAAAGCTCTAGTTACAAAATGCCTGAATCTCTATGGTATGATATAGAAAAAGGATTTCTAAAGGCTCAGGGGAATGCATATATTTGTTCCTATTATGGGCAATCTATTCAGCCACCACTAGCTGTAACTCCAGGAGGCCCCAGAAGATTGACGTCTCATCAAGTTATTAAGAAATAAGCGGAGACTCCACCCAAAGATAGGGGAGTGGGTACTGTGGCAAAAAATCTCCTCCCAAAACCATATATATATTTAAAATACAACAAATACAACTATTCCTAAAAGAGCGACCAGAAAATACAGCACACCAGCCAGGCTGCATCTGTGAGAACCCAACATCTCACTGAAAAGGGTAAGGTGCGGAGCCATGACCTGGCAGGACCCGAGCACTCCCCCCACCCCAGCTCACAGGCAGAGGAAAAGAATCAGAGTGGGGGGAGAGTGGAAGCACAGGACTACTAAATAACCAACCCTAATCTGCCCCAGGAGCACAGACACACATTACATGGTGCTCTTGATATTTGAGGAGTGGAAAAGCAAAATCCAAGACTAAGACTGCAACCAGGTTCCCACAGCTAGCTGCCCTGAGACAAAAGAAAAGCAGGAGCTTTAAAAGTCTTAAAGGGACAAGGGTTTAACAGGTGGACAAAATCGTCCTGGCACACTCAGCCCAGCAGGCTGGGAATTTTAAGGAACTTCAGGTGCCTATCCCCCTGGGTGACAATGCAGCTCCAAGGCCCCTCACAGCAATAGGCAGCCTGCTATTTCTTCTTCCCTAATGGCACCTGCGAGCAAGCCGGCTCTCCCTGCCATTGCTCCAGACCAGCCGGAGAGCAGCTCCACCTATAACAATCACACAGCTTAACACAGAGGCTTCTCCCTGCGCACAGCTGCAGTTGATGGGCACTGAAGTGGACATGAGCACAGAGTCCAGGGAGCAAAAAGGGGCTTTGTTCTTATAGCAGAACACACACCACTTGGCTGCAAACCCCGCCAGCATCCTAGGCCATCCCGAGGCCACCCTACCCATGACAACTAAGGGCATTAACCCAGGGGCTGCTCCCTGTGTGCGGTTGACTGGCACAGACAGAGGAGATGGGTACTGAGACCGGGAGGCACGAAGGGGCCGTGTCCTTGTGGCAGACATGCACTGCTGGCTTGTGACTCCCGCCAGTTCCCTAGGCCATCCCGAGGGCTGCCCTGCCCATGGCAGCCTAGGGGGTTAACCCATAGGCTGCTCCCTTGTGCATGGTTAACCAGCACAAATAGCAGAGACAGGCAAGGCGACCAGAGAGCAGGAAGGGATTTTGTTCTCCCAGCTGACACACGTGCCACTCGCAGGCAACCACTCCCATCGATCCAGGACTATGAAAAGTCAGAAGAACCTTGTTCAATCCAAAATCCCTCAAAAAAAGAGAGACAGCTTAGTGAGAATGAAATCACCAATCTGCCTGAAAAGGAATTCAAAATAAAAGTCATAACCATGCAGACAGAGCTACAGAGAAACATTCAAGAGCTAAGGGATGAATTCAAGAGGGAGATAACAAAAATGAAACAATCAGTGGAAGGACTTAAGAGCAGACTGGATGAGGTGGAGGAGACTGTTAATGGAACAGAAATCAGAGAACGGGAATACAGAGAAGCTGATGCAGAGAGAGAAAAACGATCTCTAGGAATGAAAGAAAATTAAGAGAACTGTGTGACCAACCCAAATGGAACAACATTTGCATTATACAGGTAACAGAAGAAGAAGAGAGAGAAAAAGGGATAGAAAGTGTCTCTGAAGAAATAATTGCTGAAAACTTCCCCAGTATGGGGAAGGAAATAATCTCTCAGGCCATGGAAGTCCGCAGATATCACAAATGACCCAAAGAGGAAAACACCAAGACATATAATAATTAAAATAGCCAAGACCAAGGACAAGGAAAGAGTATTAAAAGCAGCCAGAGAGAAAAAATATCACCTACAAAGGAAAACCCATCAAGCTATCATTAGACTTCTCAGCAGAAACGTTTCAGGCCAGAAGGTAATGGTATGATATATTCAACGCAATGAAACAGAAGGGCCTTGAACCAAGAATTCTCTATCCAGCAAGACTATCATTTACATTTGAAGGAGGGATTAAACAAATCCCATATAAGCAAAAGTTGAGGGAATTTACCTCTCACAAACCATCTCTACAGTGTATTTTGAAGGGACAGATCTAGATTGATATGTCTTGAGTAAATAGCTGTCATGAGACAAAATAAAACCACAGCAAAGGAAATAGACCAACTAAAAACGAATTGCAAAATAAAATCAGCTATCCACAAAGTCAGTCAAGTGAAACACAGAGTACAGAATAAAACACCTAACATATAAAGAGTGGAGGAAGAAGAAAGAGAAGAGAGAGAAATAAGGAATCATCAGATGATGTTTATAATAGCATAATAAGTGAGTTAAGTTGGATGGTTAGATAGTAAAGAAGCTGTGCTTGAACCTTTGGTAACCATGAATCCAAAGCCTGCAATGGCAGTAAGTACATATCTATTGATAATCACCCTAAATGTAAATGGACTGAATGCACCAATCAAAAGACACAGAGTTAGAGAATGGATAAAAAAGCAAGACCCGTCTATATGCTGGCTACAAGAGACTCACTTTAAACCCAAAGACATACACAGACAAAAAGTAAAAGGATGGAAAAAGAAATTTCATGCACCTAATAGGGAGAAAAAAGCAGGTGCTGCAATACTTGTATCAGACAAAATAGACTCCAAAACAAAGAAAGTAACAACAGACAAGGAAGGACATTACATAATGGTAAAGGGGTCAGCCCAACAAGAGGATATAACCATTATAAATATCTATGCACCCAACAGAGGAGCACCGACATATATGACACAAATACTAACAGAATTAATTAAAGGAGGAAATAGAATGCAATGCATTCATTTTAGGAGACTTCAACACACCACTCACTCCAAAGAACAGATCAACCAGACAGAAAATAAGTAAAGACACAGAGGCACTGAACAACACACTAGAACAGGTGGACCTAACAGACATCTACAGAACTCTGCACCCAAAAGCAGCAGGATACACATTCTTCTCAAGTGCACATGGAACATTCTCTGGAATAGAGCACATACTAGGCCACAAAAAGAGCCTCAGTAAAATCAAAAAGATTGAAATTGTACCAACCAACTACTCGCATCACAAAGATATAAAACTAGAAATAAATTGTACAAGAAAACAAAAAGGCCCACAAACACATGGAGGCTTAACAACATGCTATTAAATAATCAATGGATCAATGACCAAATTAAAACAGAGATCAAGTAATATATGGAGACAAATTACAACAACAGCACAACGCCCAACTTCTGTAAGGTGCAGCAAAGCCAGTTCAAAGAGGAAAGCAATCCAGGCCTATTTAAAGAAGGAAGAACAATCCCAAACTAATAGTCTACGTTCACAACTATTAGAACTGGAAAAAGAAGAACAAATGAGGCCCAATGTCAGTAGAAGGAGAGATATAATAAAGATCAGAGAAGAAATAAATAAAATTGAGAAGAATAAAACAATAGAAAAAATTAATGAAACCAAGAGCTGGTTCTTTGAGAAAATAAACAAAATAGCTATAGCCCTAGCCAGACTTATTAAGAAAAAAAGAGACTCTACACACATAAACAGAATCAGAAGTGAAAACGGAAAAATCACTACAAACACTACAGAAATAAAAAGAATTATTAGAGAATACTATGAAAAACTATATGCTAACAAACTGGATAACCTAGAAGAAATGTACAACTTTCTAGAAAAATACAACCTTCCAAGACTGGCCAAGGAAGAAACAGAAAATCTAAACAGACCAATTATGAGCAATGAAATTGAATTGGTATTCAAAAAACTACCCAAAAACAAAAACCCCTGGACCAGATGGATACACTGCTGAATTTAATCGGACATTTAGAGAAGACATAATACCCATTCTCCTTAATGTTTTCCAAAAAATAGAAGAGGAGAGAATACTTCCAATCTTATTCTATGAAGCCAGCATCACTCTAATACCAAAACCAGCCAAAGACACCACAAAAAAAGAAAACTACACACCAATATCCCTGATGAACATAGATCCAAAAATACTCAACAAAATATTAGCAAACTGAATTCAAAAATACATGAAGAGGATCATACACCATGATCAAGTGGGATTCATCCCAGGGATGCAAGGATGGTTCAACATTCAAAAATCCATCAACATCATCCACTACATCAACAAAAAGAAGGACAAAGACCACATGATCATCTCTATAGATGCTGAAAAAGCATTCCAAAAAATTCAACATCCACTCATCATGATAATTCTCAAAAAAATGGGTATAGAGGGCAAGTACCTCAACATAATAAAGGCTATATATGACAAACCCACAGCCAACATCATACTTAACAGTGAGAAGCTGAAAGCTTTTCCTCTAACATCAGGAACAAGACAAGAATGCCCACTCTCCCCACTTTTATTAAACATAGTACTGGAGGTCCTAGCCATGGCAATCAGACAACACAAAGAAATAAAGGGCATCCAGATTGGTAAGGAAGAAGTTAAACTGTCACTGTTTGCAGATGATATGATATTGTACATAAAAACCCTAAAGAATCCACTCCAAACCTACTACTAGAACAAATATCTGAATTCAGCAAAGTTGCAGGATACAAAATTAATACACAGATATCTGTTGCGCTCCTATACACTAACAATGAACTAGCAGGAAGAGAAATTAGGAAAACAATTCCATTCACAATTGCATCAAAAAGAATAAAATAACTAGGAATAAACCTAACCAAGGAAGTGAAAGACCTGTACCCTGAAAAGTACAAGACACTCTTAAGAGAAATTGAAGAGGACACTAATAAATGGAAACTCATCCCATGCTGTTGGGTAGGAAGAATTAAAATTGTCAAAATGGACATCCTGCCTAAAGCAATCTACAGATTCAATGCAATCCCTATCAAAATACTGACAGCATTCTTCAACTAACTGGAACAAATAGTTTTAAAATTCATATAGAAGCACAAAAGACCCTGAATAGCCAAAGCAATCCTGAGAAGGAAGAATAAAGCAGGGGAATCTCACTTCCCAACATCAAGCTCTACTACAAAGCCACAGTAATGATGACAATTTTGGTACTGGCACAAAAACAGACCCATAGACCAGTGGAACAGAATTAGAGAGTCCAGATATTAACCCAAGCACATATGATCAATTAATATACAATAAAGGAGCCATGGATATAAAATGGGGAAATGACAGCCTCTTCAACAGCTGATGTTGGCAAAACTGGACAGCTACATGTAAGAGAATGAAACTGGATTACTGTCTAACTCCATACACCAAAAGTAAACTCGAAATGGATCAAAGATCTGAATGTAAGTCATAAAACCATAAAACTCTTAGAAGAAAACATAGGGAAAACTCTCTTGAATATAGAAACATGAGCAACTTTTTCATGAACATATCTCGCTGGGCAAGAGAAACAAAAGCAAAAATGAACAATTGGGGCTATATCAAACTAAAAAGCTTCTGTACAGCAAAGGACACCATCAGTAGAACAAAAAGACATCCTACAGTATGGGAGAATATATTCATAAATGACATATCCGATAAGGGGTTGACATCCAAAATATATAAATAGCTCACACACCTCAACAAAAAAAAGCATATAATCCAATTAAAAAATGGACAGAGGATCTGAACAGACAATTCTCCAAAGAAGAAATTCAGATGGAAAACAGGCACATGAAGAGATGCTCCACATCGCTAATTATCAGGGAAATGCAAATTAAAACCACAATGAGATATCACCTCATACCAGTTAAGATGACCAACATTGAAAAGACTAGGAACAACAAATGCTGTAGAGGATGCAGAGAAAGGGGAACCCTCCTACACTGCTGGTGGGAATGTAAATTAGTTCCACCATTGTGGAAAGCAATATGGAGGTTCCTCAAAAAACTAAGAATAGAAATACCATTTGTCCCATAAAACCCACTCCTTCGAATTTACCCAAATACAAGTTCTCAGATTCAAAAAGACATATGCACCCCTATGTTTATCATAGGACTATTTATAATAGCCAAGAAATGGAAGTAACCTAAGTGTCCATCAGTAGATGAATGGATAAAGAAAATGTTGTACATACACACAATGGAATACTATTCAGCCATAAGAAGAAAAGAAATCCTACCATTTGCAACAACATGGATGGAGCTTTAGGGTATTATGCTCAATGAAATAAGCCAGGCAGAGAAAGACAAGTACAAAATGATTTCACTCATCTGTGGGGTATAAGAACAAAGCAAAAACTGAAGGAACAAAACAGCAGCAGACTCACAGAATCAAAGAATGGACTAACAGTTACCAAAGGGAAAGGGACTGCGTGGGGTTGGGGGGAAAGGAGGGAGAAGGGGAATAAGGGGCATTACAATTAGCACACATAATGTAGGGTGGAGCACGGGGAAGGAAGTATAGCACATAGAAGACAAGTCGGGACTCTATAGCATCTTACTACACTGATGGACAGTGACTATAATGGTGTATGTGGTGGGGACTTGATAATGGGAGGAATCTAGTAACCACCGTGTTGCTCTTGTAACTGTATATTAATGATACCTAAATAAATAAATAAGGGGAGCAGCTGAGTCCTTAGTGAACTCTGTTGGCCATCCTTTATAGACTGGAGATAACAGTGAGGGAAACGGATGGTATTGGTTCTTTTAGTTCACTGGGAATAATGGAACTTTGAAGTGGTAGAGATCATGTGGTGACACAAATTGCATCTAAGCTTCCAGATATGGTTTCTTTAATGCAGTAAATCAGCACAGCCCTTGCTCTCTGGTATGCTGTTGGCCTGACAAATGTATTATTTCCTATGCCAATCAGTATGCACAAAGAAGCAGTTTGCATTTACATGGAAAGAACAGAGTGTATCTTTGTATCTTACTCACATTTGGGCATGCTACTCCAACCAGGCCCCAGAAGGATATGGTTGCAGGTCCACAGTGTGGTCACTTGGGTTTTATGGCCCATCAATCCCAACAGTATTGGAAATGTCTAGCAGACAGTGAAATACTGTATGGAGTTCTAATAGGATCACAGTACAGACCTTTAGGGTTTAGGAGTAAGGTAATGCCCTCTTCTGCCAACAACTATTGTCCATTTGAAAACTTGGTCTGGGCCTGCTACTGGCTCTGGTAGAGCCTGGATGCTTGACAATATGATTCCAAGTGCTATGTGAGTATAAACTGACCTGGGTTTTATCCAATTGAACTGTAAAACTGAAAGTATACAGCAACATTTCAGTATAAAATAGATGTGGTATATATGAGAATGGGTCTGAGGAGGTCCAGAGGCCAAGGCTCACAATCCTTCAACATCTACTTAATGCTACACTGGCTCCACTTCACCTCCATACCTTTGGCTTCACAGGGGATCCCCTGTGACAAGTTAATAGGGAGATAATATATAGGGTCTAATTCACCAGGGCTGATCTGCACAGGATGCAAGCAACATTCAAAAATAGACTAGATTACTGTTCCTCAATTGGTCTGGAAGTTGGTCAAAGGTTATCCTCCCAGTCAGCATAACTGGAGGTGGTACATCTGGTTTTCCACTTTATGTAGAAGGGGAAACAGATAAGGTAGGGATATTATTGGCTGTGGGCAGTAGTTAATAGTTTCTCAGCTGATCAGGGACTTGGAGGGAAATTAAATTGGAAAACTGGTGATTAGGTCTGGGTAGAGGTGTACTCAAAATGGGCATAGAGTATATTTATGTCCCTGTGAATGCCCCCCAAAGGACTCTGTGAGGCAGAAAGCGCTCAGTAATCAGGTGGACAAGATGATCCATCCCGTGGATGTCAGCCTTTCTCCCTGGCCACCTCGGTGGTTCCTCAGTGGAGCCACGGGCAAAGCAGCTGTGGTTACAGGGATGAAGGCAGCTTGTAGACACACAAACATGGTCTTTCCCTCACCAAGTCCGTTCTGCCTCCACAGTCACAGCTGATTGTATAGCAAAGACATTTGCTTTGGCCCCAGCAGTGGGACATCCTGGCTATCTGGTGGCAGGCTGACTATACTGGGCTCTCATAATAGAGGCATCATCCCCTTACCTTCATAGTGATAAACAAATATCTGGATATGTATTTTATTTCTCTGTTTGCATTACTTTTTCCAGCAATACCATTCATTACAGAATACCTTATCCATCATAATTTATTCCATGCAACATTGCCTCTAATCAGAGGACCATTTACAGCAAAGCAAGTGTGGTAATGAAAAACAAAACACACTCACCATATGTGCCATCACCTTGAAACAGCTGGTTTTGACAGAATTGTGGGATGACTTTCCTAAGCTTAGGCACAGCACCAGCTGGGAGTAACCAGTGATAAGCCAAAGCACATGAATAATAACCTATTTTATGTCTTTCTTTCCTAGTATTTTCTCACTCTCAAAATATTCCCCATCCATAACCAAGCTCTATGTTTCTAATTATATGGACATTTCCATCTCAAACTTAACAGGTCCAAAACTGAATTTCTTATCTTCCCCATCATAAAAGGTGTTTCTTTTCAGTATTCCTCCTGACCTCAGTTTATGAGACCATCATTTACCCAGAAATCCAAGCCAGAAACGTAGGGACTATCCTACACGTCTTACCTTTAATAAGCTCCCATGTGTGATCTGTTATCAGGTCCTATTAATTCTGCTTCCAAAGTGTCTCCCAAATCTGACATTTCTCTCATTACCCACTGCAGCCTCTCATTCTCATCTCCCCTTTATCCACTGAGTCCTTCTAATTGGTCTCTTTGTCTCTAATCTCTTTCCCATCTCTGTATAAACACTGATGTTTCTAAAACACAAATTATATCCCTTCCTTACCTGAAACATGTTAGGAGCTTCCTGTTACCTACATTCCACATGAAATTCTCTCTCCCTAGGTTGCTCTTTTCTGGCTCAGTTACATGGCAACCAGATCTTCTTTTGATACTTGGTTCAAGTATTTCCTTCTGAAGCCTTCCCTGACTTACCTAGGCAGAGTTAAGCACTTCCTTTTGATGTACTACCATAGATTTTTTAATATATTCAGTTGTCACATTTTTGCAATTATCTATATATTTGTCTGCCACATCCACTAGACTTTTGAGACCCTAAAGAACAGGGACTCTGTTCTATTTAATAGCATAGGGCTTCAGACATAGTAGGTATTTAATGAGTATGTGCTGTTTGTTGAATGAATGAATGAATGAATGAATGGAATCTTATGAGTAAGTGCTGTACTATTTCTTTTTTGTATGGTTGCAGGGGATGAAAAGAGAAATTACAATTTGTGTGCTTTATTCATTGTTGACATTTAAACACTTCCATATGACTGTTGCTGAGAATCAACAGTTAACAAAATCAACAAAATCTTGGGTTTTTTTAAACCTGTTTTACTGAAAGAATTCTGATTTTTACATTCCTTTCTTTTCTGTGTCTTACAGATGTTAGCTCTCTGTGACCTCCTTTCCAGTGTTAACTTTGATTCTTACTAGGTATTTGCATTTTAACTTCTCACCCTGTTGTGACATTAAGAAAAATATTTCTCTAATGGTCTTTCTAAGTTTTCTATCTTAGAAAGAACACAAGATCACTTTAAAGTAAATATATTACAACATATCTATAAAGCCAAATTTTATATCATATGTTTTCTTTTTAAAACATCATTTACTTATAAAACAAGTTATGATTACTGGACAGTGATCTTTATTTCTGAACACTATCATATTTTAAGTTCTGTTCCTATTTGCTAACCTGTTATTGTTTTATCACTATTATAGTCCACTTAGCTATAAATAGTGACTAATTTTTAGAGTTCAAAACAAATTACTGGAATAAGTGTTACAACTCTCTTTAAAACAAAGTTGTCTTACTCTGTATCCTTGATGACAGCAAAAATAGGTATCTAAATTGTTGTATATTACTGTTGTAAAAGGAATAAGGAATATCATCCAGGTTTCAAAATCTGATCTTAAGTGTTTGTATATTTGGGATGGCAAAACATGGAGGAATTCATAAAATACATGTTCATCCCCAACATTCCAGAAGTTCCTGATTTCTAAATGCATTTTTGTTGTGGCATGAGCATTTGTTAATAAATCTGAGCCAGTGGGTGCCATCATTCATTTAATACATGGTTACTGAGCTGCCTATTATGGTCAGAGAATACAGAATGGAAGATTGCAAGCTCCATGAAGTAATTTCATCTGGTGGACACTCAATAAGTATTAATTGAATGAGTAAGTGAATGAAGAACTACAGAAATATTGTGAAATCATCCTTTCTTTACAATGTGTGCTCTTACTAACCAATCTAATTCAAGAGACATGCTCCTGCTTCTATAAAATGCATTAGCTCTCTTGGATCACTGTTCATTTACAGTTTGACACAACAGAAACTTCTGGGCAGGGACACATGGTGTCACTGTCAGACCTATGCCACCCAAGATTACGAAAGCCTTTTTTTACTGAATGCTTATTATGTACCAGTCATTGTTCTGAATGCTTTAAAGGAATTTAAATTTCTAAAGAGTACTAGGAGTGGTAGGAGAAGGTAGTATTATGATTACCATTTTAAGGAAGAGGACACTGAGGCCCAGAAAGGCTAGGTTATCTGGCAAAGGTTATACAGCTAGTAAATCTCAGAAGCAAGATTCAAAGCCAGGCAGTTTGATACCAGAGTCCTAGCTCTACACCACGACTGTGCCACTCCTACTGTCAAATTAATAAATGAATGCAATGTCAGAATAGGTTAGCCTTTACAATGGAACACCGATGTAGGTCTTAAAATGAAAAACAAACAAAAAATGCTATATTCTAATATTCTTGGTAAAGACTACTAACTTCTCTACTCATTCATCTCATGTTTTGGTGGGTGCATTGATTTGTATGCTCAGACTAATATAAGACAAAACGATGCTACTGGAGTCTGGACTTGGAGTCAGATTTGAATACTGGCCCTGATATATATTTACTACATCATGATCTTGAACGATTTACCTTCTCCAAGTCTCAATTTCCTTATCTATAAAATGGGAATAAATATAGCTGTCATAAATGGCTGTGCCTTTTTAAAGAGAATTAAAGATAATGTATGAAAAGTACCTGACACAGAAAAAATGTATCTCTCTTCCCTTTACCACTTCCTCTTTCTCCTTCCTTCTTCCCCTTCCTTCCCTCTACGCATCTGCCCATAGCCATGTGTCTTATTAAAAATTGCTCAACTCTTCCAGGATTTATTTCCTCACCTATAAAATGGGTGTACTAGTTATCTGGTTTCACAGATACTTTGACTCTGTAATTCTGAGTCAGTGATTTAATAACTGAGTTTTTCTTTGTACCTATAACAGTGCAATTTAATGAGAGGTGATTTTGAGAGGAGGCTTCTCTGTTAGTGTGATTAAGTTGCTTTGTTTTTTCCAAAAGATCCCAACACACAAAACTTGGTTTAGATATTAAATAGGATGAAAACTTGTTTTAATACGTAAATAGTTTCACAGCACCAATATATGGTAACTGCATCTACTAGTAACCCCTTATTTCAGAACATTTATGTTTCCCTTCCTTTCCTCTATTTAGGTACTGTATGGGACAGCTGAAGGCTAAATCAACAAATCGTGAAACTCTATGTTTAATTCACACAGCAACGAAAGGGCTAATACAAGCTATTGAAGATGGTGGAATAGATTCTGTGATGGAATGGGAAGTGGATGAAGTGCTGAACTGGACAAATACACTGAACTTTGATGAGTAATTTCATGTTGCTATTCTCGGGGAGCAGGGTAGTCATCATATACTTTTTAAAAAATATTTTCCATTCCCTTGTTGAATCACAATCTTAAAAAAAAGAATATTTATCATTTGTCTAGAAAGTAAAGTATAAAATGAGGGGGAAAGACAAATAGTATGATCTATAAGTAGAAAAAGAAAATTAGACTTCGGTGTTCTTTAGTCTCAGACTTTGTTCTTATGCTTTAGTCTAAATCTGCTTTACTTCTTTGGGATTTAGAAACAAGGCTAAGAACATGAAATTAATAATACAAAGTATTCCTCAATCTTCCCTAATCTTCCTGTGTGGTACATTAAAAAGTTGTCATTTTTAAGTGACATCTATGGCCCTTGAAAAACATTTCAAGGATTTTTTTGTGTGATAGAAATTATAAATATTTAATATGGTCATCAGGGAAATTACAAATCAAAACCACAGTGAGGTCCTACTTCACGCCCACAAAGATGGCTATAATTAAAATGACAGATAATATCAATAGTTGGCAAGGATGTGAAGAAATTAGGACCGATATACTGCTACTGGGAATGTATGTAGGGCAGCCACTTTGGAAAACAGTCTGGCAGTTCTTCAAGTGGTTAAACATAGGGGTGCCATGTGATCCAGCGTTTCCACTCCCCGGTGTATACACGAGAGAAGTGAAAGCACATGTCTACACAAAAACTTGTACATGAATGTACATGGCAACATTATTCATAATAACCAAAAATAGAAATGACCCAAATATTCATTACCAGATGAATGGATGAATAAAGTGTGGCATACTGGAATCACTGGAATATCACTCAGCAATAAAAAGACATGCTGATACATGCTATAATATTGATGAACCTGCTAAGTGAAAATCCAGTCACAAAGTACCACAGACTGTGTGGTGTGTGGTTCCATTTATATAAAATTTCCAGAATAGGTAAATCCCTAGAGACAGACAGTAGATTAGTGTTTACCTAGGTCTGGGAGATGTGTGGGGATTGCAAGGTGCTAGCTAAGGGGTATGGAGTTTTCTTTTGTAGTAATGAAAATGTTCTAAAATTGATCATGATGATGGATGCACAAATCTGTGAATACACTGAAAGCCACTGAATTGTACACTTCAAATGGGTGAATTTTATGGTATGTGAATTATATCTCAATAAAGCATTTAAAATATTCAATATTTATTCAGCTGCAATAATAAATATGAATATTACATAGATGAAGAGGCAGAAAATTAAGATGAAGATGGTGTAATAAAGAAACATAAGAAAAAGGAAGAAATTAGGAAGAGGGAGATAAGAAAATGGAACAGGAAAAATGAAGTTGATTGTCATTGACAATAGGCCAGGAAAAAGGCCAGAGGAAGCAGAGAAGAGAATAATAAGAAATGGAAAGATAAAAGAAAAGAAGAAAAAGGTAAAGAATGACTAGGCAAAAAGGAAAATAGGGAAACAAGAATGAAAGAAACAAAAAGATACTGATAGGAAAGCCCTTTAGAGTTCCCAGACCCAATGTCAACATGAGGCTTTCCCCCAAGCAAACAACACCAAGCAATTCTTGAACACCAGCATAGTGTCCAAGAATTCAACTCAATTCTGACTTTTTACCCCAAGGGAGCCTCAGATTGCACAGGGTAAGGGCTCTGTCCTACAAGACTGCTCCTGGCCCCCACTTCAGATGCCAGTGGCAAGCACTAGGTTTTTAACTACCACAGATGGGAGGTTTCAACAACCTCCAATATTTTGGTTGTCTGAATGACCAAATACATATTTCTTATAAATCACAATACCACAGAAGGACATACTAGAAAATAAAGATTAAAGATGGCAGAAGGGGATTGTGGGGTATCATGATTGATGTACATCGCATGTGTGGGGTCACACAAAAGACAGTGTAGTTCACAGAAGACAAATAGGGACTCTGTGGCATCTTACTACACTGATGGACAGTGATTGCAATGGGGTATGGGGGGACTCGATAGTAAGCGTGAATGTAATAACCACATTGTTTTTCTTGTGAAACCATAACCGTATATATCAATGATACCTTAGAAAAAAAAGATGGTGGTGTGAGAAGTGAGACAGACCTCCTACCAAAACCACATATAATAAGAAAATATAGTTAATACAACTAATCCTAAAAGAGCAACAGGAAAGAATGGTCTACCAGACTGTATACACCTAGAGAAAAGAGAAGACATCACAAAACAGGGTAATATACCAAAGCAGTAATCTGGCAGGACCCAAGCCCTTCCCCAACCCAGCTCACCAGTGAGAGGAAGAGAAACAGAGCGGGGAGGGGATGGAAGTCTAGGACTGCTGAATACCTAGCCCTGGAGATCTGCTCTGGGAGAATGAGCCTACATTCCATGGTACTCTGGAGATTAGTGGGGTTGGAAAGCTAAGACAGGCAGAATACCTGGAGAGACTGAGATTCCAGCTGCTTGTGGAAAACACGAATCCACATTCAGCTGCTCTGGGACAAAAGAAAGGCGAGCAGTCTGAGAGACTTCCTAAAAGCAAGAGGGCTTCTAAAGGGGCAAGAACTGTACAGAGTTTGCTGCTCAGGGGAAAGGACAAGTGGACAAAATTGTCCAGGTACACTCTGCCCAGCAGGTTGGGAACTTTCAGGAGCTTCAGACACTCCATCCCCCTGGCTGGCTATGCAGCTCTGAGGAGCCCCACCATGATACACAGCCTGCTGTGCCTTCCTCTTGATTGGCACTGGCTCGCAAACTGGCAGTCCCTGATGTTGCATCAGGCCAGCCAGAGGAAGGCCCTGCCTACAGCAACTACAAACACAAAGCATAGAGGCTTACACCTGTGCACTCGGCCCACTAGTTCTGGCAGTGGAGACAGGCACAGCAGCTGGGAATCAGGAAACAGCTTGTTCCTCCCCCCAGGCACCAGTGCCACTCTGCCGCAACCCCCAACATTGCTCCAGGGCAAGCAGCCACAGAGAGTAGAGCTTCTGGGCACTAGAGGATGCCACATACAAATACAAAACCTGAAAGGAACTTGGTTCAAACCAAAATCCCACAAACACCAGAAAAAGTGCCAAGTGAAACTGAACTCATGAATCTTCCTGAAAGAGATTTCAAAATAAAAATAATAAACATGATAATGGAGCTACAGAAAAATATTCAAGAACTCAGGAAGGAATTCTGGACAGAGATTCAATCATTAAGAAATTCAATATCTGAAATGAGATTTAAAAGGAGATTAGATTAGGTAGAGGAGATGGTAAATGGAATAGAAATAAGAGAACACAAATACAAAGAAGCTAAGGATCAGAGAGAAAAAGAGATCTCTAGGAATGAAAGAATATTGAGAGAACTGTGTGACCAATCCAAAGGAACAATATTTGCATTATAGGGGTACCAGAAGAAGAGAGAGAAAAAGGGATAGGAAGTGTCTTTGAGTAGGTAATTGCTGAAAACTTCCCCAATCTGGGGAAGGAGATAGTCTTTCAGGCCATGGAGGTGCACAGATCTCCCAAAACCAGGGACTCAAGGAAAAAACAGCAAGACAGATAATAATTAAAATGGCAAAGATAAAGGATAAAGACAGGCTATTAAAAGCACCCAGAGAGAAAAAAAATATCACCTACAAAAGTAAACCCATCAGGCTATCATCAGACTCCTCAACAGAAACTTTACAGGCCAGAACGGATTGGCATGATATATTTAATGCAATGAAGCAGAAGGGCTTTGAATGAAGAATACTCTATCCGGCAAGATTATCATTTAAATTTGAAAGAGGGATTAAACAATTTCCAGATAAGCAAAAGCTGAGAGCATTTGCCTCCCACAATACGTCTCTACGGCATATTTTGGAGGGACTGCTATAGATGGAAGTGTTCCTAAGGCTAAACAGCTGTCACCAGAGGAAATGAAACTACAATAAAGAAAGTACAATTAATTACTAAGGAGATGCAAAATCAAATCATCTACCCCCAAAGTCAGTCATGAGATAGACAAGAGTACAGAATATGATACCTAATCTATAAACAATGGAGAAAGAGGGACAACAAAAAAGAACCTTCAGGTTGTGTTTGTAATAGCATACTAAGTGAGTTAAATTAGACTGTTAGATAGTGAGGGAATTACCCTGAACCTTTGGTAACCATGAATCTAAAGCCTGAAATGGCATTAAGTACATACCTATCGATAATCACCCTAAATATAAATGGTCTGAATGCACCAATCAAAAGACATAGAGTCACTGAATGGATAAAAAAAATAAGACCCATCTATAAGCTGCCTACAAGAGACTCGCTTCAAACCCAAAGACATATACAGACTAAAAGTGAAGGGATAGAAAAAGAAATTTCATACAACAAATAGGGAGAAAAAAGCAGGGGTTGCAGTATTTGTATCGGATAAAATAGACTTCAAAATAAAGTAACAAGAGACAGAGAAGGACATTACCTAATGATAAAGAGGTCAGTCCAACAAGAGGATATAACCATTATAAATATTAATGCACCCAACATAGGAGCACCTAAATATGTGAAACAAATACTAACAGAATTAAAGGAGGAAATAGAATGCAATGCATTCATTCTAGGAGACTTCAACACACAACTCACTCCAAAGGACAGATCAACCTGACAGAAAATAAGTAAGGAGACAGAAGCACTGAACAACGTATTAGAACAGTTGGACCTAACAGATATCTACAGAACTCTACACCCAAAAGCAAGCAGGATACACTTTCTTCTCAAGTGCACGTGGAACATTTTCAAAAACAAATCATATATTAGACCACAAAAAGAGCCTCAGTAAATTTAAAAACATTTAAATTGTACCAACCAGTTTCTCAGACCACAAAGGTATGAAACTAGAAATAAATTATGCAGGGAAAACTAAAAAGCCCACAAACACATGGAGGCATTAACAGAATGCTCCTAAATAATCAATGGACCAGTGACCACATAAAAACAGAGATCAAGCAATATATGGAGACAAATGACAATAATTCAACACCACAAAATCTGTGGGACACAGCAAAGGCTGTGCTGAGAGGGAAGTATATTGCAATACAGGCCTACCTCTGGTAAGAACAATCCCACATGAACAGTCTAAACTCACAATTAATGAAACTAGAAAAAGAAGAACAAATGATGCCCAAAGTCAGTAGAGGGCAGGACATAATAAATAAAACTGAGAAGAATAAAACAATAGAATCAATGAAAGCAGGAGCTGGTTCTTTCAGAAAATAAATAAAATAGCCATAAAATAAATAGCCCTAGCCAGACTTATCAAGAAAAAAAGAGAGTCTACACAGATAAACAGCACCAGAAATGAGAAAGGAAAAATCACTAGAGACACCACAGATATACAAAGAATTATGAGTGAATACTATGAAAAATTATTTAACAAATAGATAATCTAGAAGAAATGGACTACTTTCTAGAAAAATACAACCTTCCAAGGATGACCCAGGAAGAAACAGAATATCTGAACACACCAATTACCAGCAATGAAATTGAATTGGTAATAAAAAAAAACTACCTAAGAACAAAACCCCAGCTCCAGATGGCTTCACTGCTTAATTTTATCAAACATTTAGTGATGACCTAGTACCCATCCTTCTTAAAGTTTTCCAAAAAGAAGAAGAGGAGGGAATACTTCAAAACTCATTCTATGAGGGCAGCATAACTCTCATACCAAAACCAGGCAAAGACACCACAAGAAAAGAAAACTACACACCAATATCCCTGATGAACATAGATGCAAAAATACTCAACAAAATATTAGCAAACAGAATTTAAAAATACATCAAAAAGATCATCCATCATGATCAAGTGGGATTCATCCCAGGGATGCAAGGATAGTACAGTATTCGAAAATCCATCAACATCATCCACTACATCAACAAAAAGGACAAAAACCACATGATCATCTCCCTAGATGCTGAAAAAGCATTCAACAAAATTCAACATCCACTCCTGATAAAAAACTCTCAACAAAATGGGTATAGACGGCAAGTACCTCAACATAATAAAGGCCATATATGACAAACCCAAGGCCAACATCAAACTTAACAGCAAGAAGCTGAAAGCTTTTTCTTTAGTATCGGGACAAGATAGGGATGCCCACTCTCCCCACTTTTATTCAACATAGTACTGGGGGTCCTAGCCACGGCAACCAGAAAACCCAAAGACTTAAAAGGCATCCATATTGGCGAGGAGGAAGTTAAACTGTCACTGTTTGCAGATGACATGATATTGCACATAAAAAACCCTAAAGAATCCACTCCAAAACTACTAGATCTAATATCTGAATTCAGCAAAGCTGTGAGATACAAAATGAATACACAGAAATCTGTTGCATTCCTATAGAGTAACGATGAACTAGCAGAAAGAGAAATCAAGAAAACAATTCCATTTACAATCACATCAAGAAGAATAAAATACCTAGGAATAAATTTACAAAGGAAGTGAAAGCTGTACACCCTGAAAACTACAAGACACTCATGAGAGAAATTAAAGAAGACACCAATAAATGGAAACACATCCATGCTAATGGATAGGAACAATTAATATTGTCAAAATGGCCATCCTGCCTAAAGCAATCTGCAGATTGAATGCAATCCCTATCAAAATACCAACAACATTCTTCAGCAAACTAGAGCAAATAGTTCTAAAATTCATATGGAACTACAAAAGACCCCAAATAGCCAAAGCAATCCTGAGAAGGAAGAATAAAACTGTGGGGATTATGCTCCCTGACATCAAGTTCTACTACAGTTATAGTAATCAGAACAATTTGGTACTGGCACAAGAACACACTCATAGACCAATGGAACAGAAGTGAGAGCCCAGATATAAACCCAAGCATATATGGTCAATTAATATATGATAAAGGAGCCATGAATATACAATGCGGAAATGGAAGCCTCTTCAACAACTAGTGTTGGCAAAACTAGACAGCTACATGCAAGAGAATGAAACTGGATTACTGTCTAACCCCATACACAAAAGTAAACTCAGAATGGATCAAAGACCTGAATGTAAGTCATGAAACCATAAAACTCTTAGAAGAAAACATAGGCAAAGATGTCTTGAATATAAACATGAGCAACTTTTTCCTGAATGCATCTCCTCAGGCAAGGGAAACAAAAGCAAAAGTGAACAAATGGGACTATATCAAACAAAAAAGCTTCTGTACAGCAAAGGACACCATCAGCAGAACAAAAAGGCATCCTAGAGTATGGCAGAGTACATTTGTAAACGACATATCCAACAAGGGGCTAACATCCAAAATATATAAAGAATTCACACGCCTCAACACCCAAAAAGCAAATAACCGGATTAAAAAATGGGTGGAGGATATGAACAGACAGTTCTCCAAAGAAGAAATTCAGATGGTCAATAGGCACATGAAAAGATGGTGCACATCGCTAATTATTAGGGAAATGCAAATTAAAACCACAATGAGATATCACCTCACACCAGTTAGGATAGCCGACGTCCAAAAGACTAGGAACAACAAATGCTGGCAAAGATGCAGAGAAAGGGGAACCCTCCTACACTGCTGGTGGGAATGTAAGCTAGTTCAACTATTGTGGAAAGCAATATGGAGGTTCCTCAATAAACTAAAAATAGAAATACCATTAGACCCGGGAATTCCACTCCTAGGAATTTACCCAAAGAATACAAGTTCTCAGATTCATAAAGACATATGCAACCCTATGTTTATTGCAGCACTATTTACAATAGCCAAGATATGGAAGCAACCTAAGTGTCCATCAGTAGATGAATGGATAAAAAATAAGTGGTGCATATACACAATGGAATACTATTCAGCCGTAAGAAAGAAACAAATCCTACCATTTGCAACAGTGTGGATGGAGCTAGAAGGTATTATGCTCAGTGAAATAAGGCAGAGAAAGACAAATACCAAATGATTTCCCTCATTTGTGGAGTATAACAACGAAGCAAAACTGAAGGAACAAAATAGCATACTCACAGACTCCAAGAAGGGACTAGCGGTTACCAAAAGGGAAGGGGTGGAGGAGGGCGGGTGAGTAGGGAGGGAGAAGGGGACTGATGGATATTATGATTAGTGCACATGGTGTGTAGGGGATCATGGGGAAGACCATTTAGCACAGAGAAGACAAGTAGGGACTCTGCAGCATCTTACTACACTGATGCACAGTGACTGCAATGGGGAATGGGGGGACTTGATAATAAGGGTGAATGTAGTAATCACTCTGTTTTTCTTGTGAAAACTTCATATGAGTCTATTTCAATGACACCTTAATAAAACAAATAAATAAATAAAATACAAAAAAGGGAACTATAAGAAGAAATAAAGAACTAATTATCCCTAGTAGATGTTCTAAAATATTATGTAATAAAAATAGTAAATAGATTATTATGATTCAATAACCCAAATATTTTGTCCAGATGCTACATTAGGATTTCCTGTAGACAGCACATCTGTGGTTTCTGGGGCACTGAGTAAATACAGATGGTAATAATAATGAAAGAAATAACATCCAAAGAAAGGAGCCATAATACACCACAAACCAGTTTTTCCCCAAAAGGCCTTTGGCTAGCCCCTTGTTACGACAGATGGATGCTGTCCTGAGAGGAAGCCATGTGCATCTCCCAGTCTTCAGAGGCATACTGTAACAATATCCACAATATTATTATAATTTTGAAGGATAGAGCCAACTTCACTCCTGGACTCAAGGGCAGTGATGAGTATTGTTGCAGTTTCTGCAGTATACAGAGGTAGGTCACTGCAGGTACTTAGAACGTAAAACACTCCCCATGCATCACCATCATTAGTCACCCAAAATGCCACAAGCTGTGACTCTTGCTCGCATTCATCCTGCTGGATCTGCAGGGGCATATTCTCTATCAAGATTGATGTTCCTCTTCTAGGATTTTCATTTTTCAAACTGCAAGTGAATTTGGACATTAACCTGTTAAGTGGTCACCCACTGGGACACCTTAATTAATTTCATGATATTCTTGAACCCTTTTGGTGAGAGCTTTTTGCCTGTGGATGTTATGGGTAGTTCCTATGTCTGAAGCTGCTCCTTTCATATCTAAGACACAGTGGCCTCTCTAGCTAGGGACTTTTCCCAGGCCATTAAGATGTTAAATAGGTACTTTCGAGAGATCTGTGTAGATCCCATACACTTTGTTCTGTAATTATTTTGTAAAAAAAAAAAAAAATTCCAAAAGCATCATAATGAGGAGAGGTCTGTTCTATGATATAAGCAGCAGAGCAATGCTATTACTGGACTGTTGCTTCTTTTTGTAAAACAGATTTCATATTGGCTACAGCTGGTATGTTCTTTATGAGAACTTCTTTTTAAACAATTGAATAGATTCCTGTCCTAGTCTCAGGTAAAGCAGGGTCAGTGATCAGCCTTAAATAAGGCATATGTCTGTGCCTCAGACTGCCAGGGCTTAGCATAACATTGACCAAAGGTCCTTTATATTGGTTCCTTCCTTGAAGGTGGAATGAAAACATCTCAGTACGTGGATCCAAGGAAGGGGGTGATTGACATCCAACTCCTCGAGATGCTGCTCGGCAAAGATTCTGCTTACATCTAAGACCAAGCCAGATTGGACAGTCTTCTAAGAGATCCTGGAAGGAGTTTCTATAACCTACTGTGATTCCCCCATTTTTCTTTAAAAGTGACCCAGCAGTATCCCACGTGAAGCCATAGAATAAAGTTCTGGGAGCAACCAGAGGTAGCACTAACAAGGAGTCAACTGTATGCTTAACATTTTATCACAATTAAATACTGGAGGATAATATATACCTCCTTATAACAAAACACTTCAGGATCACAGAGTTAACAAAAGTACAAATAATTCAAATGGAATAAATACTTGGAAAATAACATTTTCTAAATTCATGACAATTCTAATTCTCCTCACCCTTTCTCTGCCAGCTCCCTTTCAGCACCTGCTAGGACCAACTCCTTACCTGATTTCCTGGGTACAGCTGGAAGAAAGGAGGCTTGGGAAAGGGTATTCGGAGCTTAATATGAAATGGAAGAAGTCACAGGAAACGTGTCCCTTGGGGCTTTCCCTCAGCAGCTCACCATACCTTGTCCTTCCTATGTCTACCTCTTCTTGGCTACCCTCATCTCCCTATTTTAGTCTCTGTTCAGGGGACTGAGGTGGCTGCACGTGCTTCACTTAGATGTAATCTCCTACGTTTATTGGACACAGCAAAGACACACCATTGCCCTGAGATCACAAATCACACTAAATCTCCAGTGATGTGTGGGAGGCGGTGTGTCTGGCAATTCATCCAAAAGGAGTTCTTGTTGTTTACCCTGACTTTTTTCTCTGTTTATTTTACTTCCATACTTTTAATTTGTAAGTTAACTAACATCTTAGCACTCAACTGAAGATCTGATCTTACAGGAGTTGTACAGGATAAAATGAGGAGAGGTGAGCTGGAGGAAGACCAGTGGGCCCTCGTATGGTAGATGGTGGGCACCATTTCTACAACTCCTCCAACTCCTTGTCTTTGGGGGCTGCCTTAGTGTGTGAGTGCTACATAGGGGTGGGAAAGTCATGAAAAGTAAACACTTGGATTAGTGAATCTGTCAAAATTAATCCAAGATTTCATAGAGAAAGTGGAATTTTATTTCATTTTTATGTAATATTTTTTCTGTACTTAATATCCTTTATTTTTTTAAATTGTAGTTGATATAGAATATTGTATTAGATTCAGGATACAACATAGTGAATTTTAGAAAGAGGACTTGTAGAAGTAGCCTAAACATGTACTAATTAATCAATTTATTACTTCTAATAAATCCATTTAACTTAATGATCTTATAATTTGCTTAGGTATATTTCCCACTGGAAAGAAATTGCTACAAGCAACTCTTCAGCTAACTTCAAAAGTAGGTGATTTTTAGCGATCCTTTATGGGAATCCTTGTGAACAAAAATGATACATTCCACACATGTACAGATTTCTAAGCAACTATTTCAGCACCCTGCACTGTATATAAATATAGGTGAATTTTCCATGTTATTTAGGTGAGATTATTATTTGGGAGTAGAATGAAATTTTCTATTTTATTTAGGGTTAGATAAAATAGTTTTTAAAAAATGAATCCTCGTTAAAAAGCAGTTGCAAATTTCATGGTTTCAGTAATTATTTTCAACGAGCAAACTTCACCCGGCAAAATAAATGCCTCAAAATCTTAGAAATATCTTTTAGGTTCTATGCCCCTGTTGCTCCACAAGTGTTCCACAATACTGAGAAGCTGAAAGTGATAACATGTTGAAGAAGCACACTGCCATACCCAAAAATATTAGTGACTCTAACATAGCCAATCCTAAGTATGCTTACTGTACAATCTGAGTGTATTAGCTCTGGACTGTGACCATCTGAGAGGGGCAGTATGTAGAGACGTCACCTTTGTGGAATATTGATTCAGACTGCCCGGTTTTTATTTTTGGCTCTATTGTTTACTGGAGCTGTTATCATCTTGAGCAAATTACTAGCTCAGTTTCCTCATCTGTAAAAGGAGAATACCAATAGTACCTAGCTCATAGGTGGTGAGGTACTAAGAGATAATACATGTAAAGAGCTTAGATTAGTGCCTGGCACATAATCTGTACTCTATAAATGTGAGCTATCCTTAGCCTTAACCTACTCACTTATTTCCAACTCTTGGCCACCAGCACAAAGTTGCCATCACCCAGTGCAAGCTTCTATACCAGCCTCCAAACTGATACCCCTCCAATCCATTCCCCACATAATATAGTGATGTTTCACAAATTTAAAGCAGTGCAATTAAAACATAACACTTATTTAACCAAATCTTCTTCAGCAGTTATCTTTTGGAAATGTTGTCTTAAAGTGCTTTGTAAAATTAACTAATTTGATCTTCAGAACAACCCAACAAGACAGGTCTATTATCTGCATTTTATAGAGGAGCAAAAAAAAAAAAAGAACATCAAGCTACTTGCTCAAAGTTCCATAGTCAATTCCTGTGAAGGTCAGGATTTCAATTAAGGTAGGCTAGCTCTAGAACCCATGCTCTTAATGATGACCACTACTGCTGCCTCTCATCATCTTCAGTTGCATTTGGAATAAAATCTCAACTTTTATCACGGCCTTCTTACTCTGGCTCTGGCCTAGCTTTACATCCTGATCACGTCCCACTCACTCACAAGCCTGCAACACTGACCTCTTGTCTGTACTTTGAACACGGCGGTTTCCACTTTGGGAGGTTCATAGAGATGATGGTCTTCTAGAGAACATATTTAGGTAACCATCTTCATTTGAGGACAGGGAATTGTATGTTTTGTTTAATTATGAATATCCATTGTGTAGCACACTGTAGGTTTTCAATGGCAGATAAAAACATATTAAGAAATGACAAGTATAAAAATGGAAGGAGAGACCAGGAAAAAATATGCTGGCATGAGAAGAGAGGCAGAAACCTCCTCCCAAAACCACATATACACAAAAATACAGCAAAACAACTAATTCTGAAAGAGCAACCTGAAGACTGCTACAGAATGCCTGCACCTTGGGGGGAACCTCACAGAAAAGGGTAAAGTAGCAAAGTCACGATCCGGTGGGACACAAGCCCTCCCCCAACCCCAGCTCACATATGGGAAGAAGACAAATGGAGCGGGGAGAGAGTAGAAGCCCTGGACTGCTAAACACCCAGCCCTGGAGATAAGAGGGGTTGGAAAGCAAAGACAGGTGGAATATTCAGAGAGACTGAGATACCAGCCACTTGTGGAGAACAGGCACCCACAACTGGCTGCTTCCAGTGAGCACCAGTTCACAAACCTGCTGCGCCCAACATTATGCCAGACCAGAGGGGGGCCCTGCCTAAAGCACCTACAGGGACATAGTGCAGAGGCTCCTCCATGTGTGTTCGGCCCACTGGCCCTGGCAGTGGAGGCAGGCACTGCAGCCAGGAAGCAGGAAAGTGTTCTTTCTTCCTGGCAGGTGTCAGCACTGGCCTGCAACACCCTGCCATCGCTCCAGGTGCTGAACACATCCAGAGAGTACAGCTTCTGGGCACTAGAGGAAGCTACCTAGACAAAGTTATTATTCCATAGTAATCATTAAAAATATAAAAAGGAAAAAGAATCTTGTATACACCACAATCTCTCAACACCAGAAAGAGGGCTAAGAGAAGCCATCAGCTCTAATCTTCTTGACAAAGATTTCAAATTAAAAATCATAAACATGCTCATGCAGCTACAGAAAAATATTCAAGGTTTTAGGGAGGACTTTGAGAAATATAGAAACTTTGAAAAATACAGGATATGAAGTGAAGCATACAATGGAGGGATTTAAAAGCAGATTAGATGAAGTAGAGGAGATGGTAAATGAAAGGGAAATTAGAGAACAGGAATACAAAGAAGCTGAGGCACAGAGAGAAAAAAGGATCTCTAGGAATGAAAGAATAATAAGAGAACTGTGCAACCAATCCACATGAACAATATTCGCATTATAGGGGTACCAGAAGAAAAAGAGAGAGAAAAATGGATAGAAAGTGTCTTTGAGGAAATAATTGCTGAAAACCTCTGCAATCTGGGGAAGGAAATAGTTTCTTAGGCCATGGAAGTGCAGGGATCTCCCCATACAAGGAACCCAAGGAAGACAACACCAAGACATATAATAACTAAAATGGCAAAGACCAAGGACAAGGATAGAGTATTAAGAGCAGCCAGAGTGAAAAATATCACATACACAGGAAAACCCATCAGGCTATCATCAGACTTCTCAGCAGAAACATTACAAACCAGAAGGGAGTGGCATGATATATTTAGTGCAATGAAACAGAAGGGCCGCCAAACAGGAATACTCTAGCCGGTAAGATTATTATTTAAATTTGAAACAGGGATTAAACAATTTCCATATAAGCAAAAGTTGATGGAATTTACCTCCCCAAAAACCATCACCACAGTGTATTTTAAAGGGACTGCTATAGATGGAAATGCCCCTAAGGCTAAATAGCTGTCACCAGAGAAAATGAAGCCACAGTAAAGGAAGTAGACCAATTAATTACTAAGGAAATCCAAAATTAAATCAACTACCCATGAAGTCAGTCAAAGGATACACAAAGAGTACAGAATATGACACCTAATATATAAAGAGTGGAGGGGAAGAAACAGGAAAAAAAGGAACTTTTAGATTATTTTTGATGTAGCGTAATAAGCGAGTTAAGTTAGACTGTTAGTAAAGAAGCTGCCCTTGAACCTTTCATAACCACAAACCTGAAGCCTGCAATGGCAATAAGTACATATCTATAGATAATCACCATAAATGTAACTGTACTGAATGCACCAATCAAAAGGCAAAAAGTTACAATTAGGATTAAAAAACAAGACCCATCTCTATGCTGCATACAAAAGACTCACTTCAAACCCACAGATATACACAGACTAAAAGTGAAGGGATGGAAAAAGATATTTCATCCATATAACAGGGAGAAAAAAGCAGGAGTTGCAGTACTTACGTCAGGCAAAATAGATATCAAAACAAACAAAGTAACAAGAGACAAAGAATGACTACATAAAAATAAAGGGGTAAGTCCAACAAGAGGATAAACATTATAAATACCTATGCAACCAGCAAAGAAGCACCTAAATATTCAAAACAAATACTAACAGATTTAAAGGGGTAAAGAGAATGCAATGCACTCATTTTAGGAGACTTCAACACACCACACACTCCAAAAGACAGATCAACCAGACAGAAAATAAGGAGACAGAGGCACTGAACAACACATTAGAACAGATGGACGTAACAGACATCTACAGAACACTCCACCCAAAATCAGCAGGATATATATTCTTCTCAAGTACACATGGAACATTTTACAGAAAAGATAACATATTAGGCCACAAAAAGAGCCTCAGATTCAGGAGGACTGAAATTGTACCAACCAGCTTCTCAGACCACAAAGGTATGAAATTAGAAATAAATTATGCAAAGAAAACAAAAAGCCCACAAACACATAGAGGCTTAATTGCATGCTCCTAAATAATCAATGGATCAATGACCAAATAAAAACAGAGATCAAGAAATGTATGGAGACAAATGAAAACAATAAATCAAAACCCTGGACCAGATAACTTCATCCCTGATTTTTATCAGACATTTAGAGAAGACCTAATACCCATCTTCCTTAAAGCATTCTAAAAAGAAAAAGAGGGAGGAATACTTCCAAACACATTCTTTGAGGCCAGCATCCCTCTAATACCAAAACCAAGCAAAGACACCCTGAAAAAAGAAAATTACAGACGAATATCTCTGATGAATATACATGCAAAAATACTCAACAAAATATTAGCAAACCGAATTCAAAAAACATCAAAAAGATCATCCATCATGGTCAAGTGGGATTTATTCCAGGAGTGTAAGGATGGTACAATATTCACAAATCCATCGTCATCCACCACATCAAAAAGGACAAAAACCATATGATCATTTCAACAAATGCTGAAAAAGCATTTGACAAAATTCAACATCTGTTCACAATAAAAACCCTTAACAAAAAGGGTATAGAGGTGAAGGACCTCAACATAGTAAAGGCCATATATGAGAAACCCACAGCCAACTTCATACTAAAGAGCAAAAAGCTGAAAGCTTTTCCTCTAAGATCGGGAACAAGACAAGGATGCCCACTCTCATCACTTTTATTCAACATAGTACCGGAGGTCCTAGCCACGGCAATCAGACAACACAAAGATATAAAAGGTATCCAGATTGGTAAGGAAGAACTTCAACTGTCACTATTTGCAGATGACATGATATTGTACATAAAAAACCCTAACAAATCTACTCCAAAGCTTCTAAAATAACTGAATTCGGCAAAGTTGCAGGATACAAAATTAATATGCAGAAATTCTGTCTCATTCCTGTATACTAACAATGAACTAGCAGAAAGAGAAAACAGGAAAACAATTCCATTCACAACTGCATCAAAAAGAATAAAATACCTAGGAATAAACCTAACCAAGAAGGTGAAAGACCTATACCTTGAAAACTATAAGACACTCATGAGAGAAATTACAGAAGACACCAATAAATGTAAACACACCCCGTGCTCATAGAGTTAATATTGTCAAAATGGCCATTCTGCCTAAAGCAGTCTATAGATTCAGTGCAATCCCTATCAAAATATCAACATCATTCTGCAACAAAAAGCACAAATAGTTCTAAAATTCATTTGGAACCACTAAAGACCCCAAATAGCCAAGGAAATGTGAGAAAAAAGAATAAAGTTGGGAGGATTATGCTCCCCAACTTAAAGCTCTACTACAAAGCCACAGTAATCAAGACAATTTGGTACTGGCACAAGAACAGACCCATAGACCAATGGAACAGACTAGAGAGCCCAAATAAAAACCCACACATATATGGCCAATTAATATATGATAAAGGAACCATGGACATACAATGGGGAAATGACAGCCACTTCAACACCTGGTGTTGGCAAAACTGGATAGCTACATGTAAGAGAATGAAACTGATTATTGTCTAACTCCATACACAAAAATAAACTCGAAATTGATCAAAGACCTGAATGTAAGTCATGAAAACATAAAACTCTTAGAAAAAAACAGGCAAAAATCTCTTAAATAAAAACATGAGCAACTTTTTCCTCAATGCATCTCCCTGAGCAAGGGAAACAAAAGCGAAAATTAACAAATGGGACTACATTAAGCTAAAAAGCTTCTGTACAGCCAAGGACACCATCAGCAGAACAAAAACGAATCCTACAGTATGGAAGAATATATCCATAAATGACATAGCAATAAGGGGTTAACATCCAAAGTATATAAAGAATTCATGTGCCTCAACACCCAAAAAGCAAATAACCAGAAAACTGAAGGAAAAAAATAGCAGTAGACTCACAGACTCCAAGAAGGAACTAGTGGTTACCAAAGGGAAGGGAGTGGGGCTTGCGGGTGGGGAGAGAGGGTGAAGGCTATTAAGGGGCATTATGATTAGCACACCTAATGTACGGCAGTCACGGGGAAGGCAGTATAGCACAGAGAAGACAAGTAGTGACTCCACAGTATCTTACTATGCCGATGGACAGTGACTCCAATGGAGTGTTGGTGGGGGGGACTTGATAGTATTGGTGAATATAGTAACCACAATGTTGCTTATGTGAAACCTTTGTAAGATTTTATATCAATGATACCTTAATAAAAAAATTGGAAGCAGAGAATATAAATTACTGAGTTAAAAGATTACTGTGAAAAGAAGGAAGATAGAGCATGGATATTGGAAGGAGCCTTAAGGCAAGTGGAAATCAAATAGAGAAGATTTGCATCACTGAAGTCAATGGAAGGATGCCCTAGAGATGTTGGCATTGAACAAGAAGAGAATGTGGGCCACTTCTTCAGACGCACGAGGCAATCAAGACCAGAGATTTGGAAACCTTAGCACTAGAGAAGTAAAACTCTTCTCTTCTTTTGTGAATAAAGACCTGTTAGCTAGTAGTTAATTATGGAGCACTAAGTAAATGCTATACCTGCACGATCACACTTAATTCTCACCATAATTTCATGAGGTATGTACTATTCTTATCCCTTTTATAGTTGAGGATGCTGAGACTTAGGTTAAGTGACTTGTCCCAAACTACACAGCCAGTTAATTGTAAACCAAACCTTAAACCCAGGTCTTTGCAGAATCTTTATGTAGTGATGGAAAACAAAATATGGTAGTGAAAAAGTAGGATCTGCTCTGAAACTGGGACATTTATGGTTTCAGTTAAATATGATATAAAGATATCTACTCTGGAAGTGGTAAAATGTTATGTGAAATATACCTTACCTGGCATATAGAAGCATGTTGAATGAGTCTCTACCTTGTTACATCTGGTATCTTTCTAAATTTTTGTCATTCCTCTAGGTTTCAGGTTTGAGCAAGCACAGAAAAAAACATATAACCATGAAGATCTATCAGAGGAAATGGAAACATCTGAATATACTTCATACGGAGATACTTACGAAGTACCAAACTACTAGATTAATGCCAGATTCCACTCATGGAGTGTAAATATACAGTACTTTCTTTCCTGACCTGTAATTCTGTCTGGAATGACATGTATTTTCTTGGCTAATCTAGTTAATTTAGGAAGAATAAATAGAAATAGAACATCAGACTGAATACAGCAGTTATGGTAAATATAGAAATTATTTCTGGTATTCTAAGAAACTGTGGTATTCTAACAATGACAAATAAAGATATACTCAGATTTCAAAATCTTCGGGTTGTTTTTTTTTATTTGGGCATTCATGTCAAGCAGAACTCTTTTTCCATTAAAAGAAAAAGAAAAAGGGCAATTAACAAGTTCTCCTTTTATCAGGAGAGCAAAAGCCTTACTAGAAGCCTGAGCCCTTGTCAACTTAGGCATCCTTGAACAAAACTGGATACCAGTAGTACTTAACACTACGAAACTGTACACTTAAAAAATCGTTAAGTTTATAAATTTTATGTTTTCTGTATTACAATTAAAAAAAAAAGAGTCACTAGTAGTAGAAGAACAGCTATGAACACACACGGCATGGCTATAAAACCAACCCCTAACCTAAAAGCTTCTGTCCTGGTTGGGAGGCACTTACCTTGACCTTCAGCACTATGTGTCAGGGTTTTGTGCTCTCACCATGTAATGATGAGAAATGGCCTCAGACATTGCCATACATCCTCTGTGATGATGAAGACTGAGGAAGTAAAATCACCCCTGGCTGAGAACCACTGCTTTATAATCATTCACTGCACTAGTGTAGAAAGTATACACTTTTACACATTAGTATATACTTAAAAATTGTGTGTATGTTGTACTTTATGGGCAATTATTTTGAGGGAATAATTTTCATTATATGAGATTTTTACCTTACCCAATTCTGAACTTAATTTTTGGAAAAATTTGACTATTTATACAAAATTAATTTTTTTCAGAACCTAGACAAAAGACCCTGTAACTCTAGAGGACTGAATTTACTTACTTATTTACAAATATTAGAAATGTAAACCTCCACATTTAGGATATCACAGGATCTTTGTGTTTGTCAAATGCCAGCATGTCTGTTAGATTCTCAAAATGTCAACTAGATCACTCTCTAGGCTCAAAGACCACTTATTTCCCTATTTGTAATGGGGTAATTATGGCAAAGGACCAGACTATTTAGACTAACATGCAGCATATCAGGCTGGCTCTGCATAGCAGTTTTCACCGTTCACCCTGCATTGTAAGTTGCTTGTCTGCCCTAGACTATGAGCTTTGTGGCTCTAGGAAGAAGGGGGTTCCCCGCCTGGAGCAAGTCTGCTATGAATCCAGTGAAACCAAAGGAAAACAAGGGTGAGAGGATGGGAAAAGGTTACTTCTCGCAGCTCTCTGCTCTCTGTCCCTGTGCGCTCCCAAGTGCTCCGTCTCTGGCCAGGCCACTCTGCCCTCTCTCGCTCGGCTCCGCTCCCTCACTCACTCTCTGGCACAGTGGACCCTGAGTTTAGCTCCCAGAGCTCTAGCAGGTTCTCACAGTGAATGTTGGAGAAAAAAAAAAACCCTTGTGCTTCCAGCAGGGGGAAGGGAAAATAACCATTTTGAAACACATGGAGCATTCTGTTCCTCCTAAACAGGTGTGCCTTCCGAAGAAACCATTTTACTACAGCCTGACCTAATGGGGTTTCATCAGTCTAACTAGCCTTTGGGGAAGGGAAATGCCAACTCCAGTCTCCCCAGCTATCCTGTCCCACCTAAGGTGGGGAAACAGAGTTAACTGTGAATGTCATATGATAGGTCATGAGCCAGTTGACCTAATTGTAGAACACTGACCCCACTCCCACACTTTATACCACACCACTAAAGTTCTGCTTACTGGAATTCCTCTTACCAGTACATCCTGTCCGGCTTTTAACAAAACTTTACACAGTATAATAAAGGGCAAAACCAGTTTAAAGAAGCAGCGCAAGCATCAGAACCTGAACCAGATACTGCAGGAATGTTGGAAGTATCAAATCAGGGATTTAAAATAACTGATTAGTATGTTAAAGGAACTAACGGAAAGGGCAGACAATATGTATGTGGGGAAGTTGGGGTTCCTATGGCCAGGATCCTCACTGAACTTAAACCACCTGATGATGTAACTGGCCTGTTGCTAGGCTACCGCATCCACACCTTTAGGCAATAAGCTATTATTGCACTATAGAGAGCTCGGTGCAGTGCTCTGGGCAGAGGCAGAGACACTAGTGCTCGACCTACTGCTGGGACAAGCGGGTAATAAACCCTTTCACCCCAAGAACATTCTACTGTCATTTCTTTGGTCACACTGAATCCATAGCGAACTTGCCCAGGGCTGAAACCCATTGGCAAGACAATGTGAGCAAACGGTGTCTTGCCTTGGGGTTTAAGCCCCTGGGCAAGTTCACTCTGGATTCAGTGAGACTGAGAAATGACAATGGAACGTTCTTGGGGTACAAGCGTTTATATCCAGCTTTATTCTCCCAGCAGTATCGGTTTAGCACTAGAATCATGTCTGCATCCAGCGGTCTGCAGGTCCATAATCCACCTCTGTCTCTGCTGTCATCCAGAGCACAGGGCTCTTTATATAGTGACTCAGTCAATCATAGTTCATTGCCTATGGGTGTAGAAGCATTCGCCTAGCAATAGGCCAATTACATCATTAAGTAGTTTATGGTCAGGTGAGGATCCTGGCCATAGGAACTTCCATTTTTCTCACAAGCTTTATAAAGGCTGATGATGCCTGCCTTGCTCACTGTTGTCTCCCTAGAACAAGCACCATGCTTGGCACACAGAAGATTCAACTATTTGAATAAAATGAAAGAGTCATAGCATGCATTTTCTTTTAAAATTATTTATTCAAAAACAGGTAACAATGTAACAGAATTCTAGTAACAGTGTAGTAAAGAAATACATTCAATAGTACTAAAATTATATAAAATACATAATTTCACTAAGGTGCAATTAAAATACTTGAAATGGCACACATCTATGTATTTCAATCCAGTATAGTAGCTTTCTACTTTTTTAAAGACTAGCCTACTTTAATCTTTAAGAAATCCAAATCCAAAGTATTTCCTCATTTTTATTTGCTTTAGACCATTTAAAAAGTTTTAGCCTTTCTAAGTGCATGTATTTTAAGTGTATACTATAATGACCATGATTTATGTACCTCCTGGTTAGGGAGATACTCTGCGGTGGTGTGACCAGCACAGAGAATGGTGGGAGGATTATTATGTTCCTTACTCTTGACATAACTGTCCAACTAGTCTATGATTTATTAGCTTCTCTAGGCTTTCTACTTGGTTTCCACCAACCTTGTGAGCAACTGACTAGTGAAGCCTAGATTCTTTTCACTTGGAAGCTTTTCAAGTTAGAGACTGTCCACATGAAACTGGTATCTTCAATTTACTATATTCTGGAATTGACAAGTTATCTTATTTCTCCAAACTTCACCTTCTGCAGCTGTAAACTGGGATAACATCCTCATCTTGCAAGAGATGTTTATAATGAATGTAATGTACTCAACATACAATAAATATTGTATGAATAATATTCTAAAGCCAAAGTGTTTGTTCTTGGTAAATTTTTACCCTAGTCATTTCCAGTGTTCTAACTTGTCAAAAACTTTTAGAATCTTAATTCTATCACCTGTGAATTCCTCATAGGTTTACTATCCACAAATTTGGTAATCTTTTTAAAGCCATTAATGAGAATACTCAATATGACAGCTTTATAACATAGCATTCAAGGTTCAATAGTGATTAATGATGTTATTCAAAGCTCTTTAGATACATCAATACCTAAACCCTTCCTTCTCCAACAAACATATAGATAGGCTGAATAAGAAATATTCCTTTAAATGCACAGCAGAACTTAGAAGGAAGTAAGGGAAAATCCTTATGGCCAAATATGAAGGAAACTGAAAATCAGAGAAGTAAATGTGTGAGCTGACAGTCTAGCTTTCTTGGCACAATTTGCCAATCTCATTAACTTGTAAATTTCAGCTTTAACATCTGTGAAGGGACTGAAGAAACCTTGGACATGCAAAAAGCAGCAAGCATGCATTAAATGCACTTTCCCCTCTGCCCACCATAAAGGTAGGACACATGGAGGCTCACACCCTTGGTGAAATGGGAGCCCATAAAAACATTCTGTCTGCCAGTTCAGGGAGATGATGACCAAGAGTGTCTGTCTTGGCCTGGAAGTTTTCTCTTGGTAATTTATAATTCTCTTGAGGCCTGCAAACTCTGAAGCCAAGAAATTAAAATAACAGTGGCCCTCTCTCAGTGATACCCCTGTGAATATAACATAAGCAGACACAGAATTTATTTGGAAGGAATAATTCTTAAACCAGGTCACTCAAGATCCCCAAAGAGAAAGCTCCACTGAAAATAAGCTCACCTTTTAAAGTTACAAAACACATGGATAAATAGTCCACAAAATACAAGAATCAACAAACAACAGGATTTTGATTTAATAGAGCTATTGGGGAAACTATGAAATAAGGATATTTAAAATCATTAGTGATTGAAAAGCTAAAAAAAAAACTAGACATCATGAAAGAAAGAATAGGCAGATCTGAAGAATGATACATAGCTAGAAATGAAAAATAATTTTTAAAATTAGAGACGAAGTGAATAGTTTAAAAAAGAGATAATGTACAGCTAACAAGGAATTCATCAACAAAAAAACAGTAACTATTCTGTGTCTTTGCAATTTGTACTCTTTACAAATAAGAGCAAAGTTCAAACACCCATTTCTTACTTTGCTGCTGGGATGAACATTTTCCTAAAGATGGAGGAGGAATTATGTTCCCTAATATACAAGTGAACATAATACACCACAAGTTAATTATTCAGTAACAGTGGGTGCTCTTGGTACTGAAAATCCAAACATATATTTTTAAAAAATAAAAGTGATTTTATAAGAAAAAATTAAAATATATTATGATCAAGATTAATTATTCCAAAAATGCAAGGACAGTTCAATAGCTCAATTTTTCTAATTTGCCATAATAACAACCAAAGGAAGAATATACATATTTATCAAAATAGATGCAGGAAGTGCATATGAAAAAAATTCAACACTATAGTTATTTAAAAAATACAAACCCATGGAAATTATGGAATAGCCAAACATTTATTTCTTAAGTACTAATTTGTTTTTAACATTTTTTCTTATTTTTAATGTACTTTATATGTATAGATGGTTAGTTACAATTTTAAAGTTTTTTCTTCCTTTTATATATTAATATCAAATAATTTATCATTCATATGTATAATACCTGGAAAATGCACTTTAATTAAAAGCCACATCAAAACGAGCAGTGTATTTGTTTGTTCTAATTAATACCACTGGTAATACTGTCAGTGATGTTACTGCACCTCTGCAGCTACCATTTCAGCTAAAACATGTCGGTGATTCTACTGAAAAAAATACAAGAAAAACCTCAGCCTAGAAGTAGAGCATGAATGACAGTTATTTCTAAAGTATGAGAAAAGAGATGTTCCTTGAGACTATCAAAGCGTCTTTAGGGGACAGAAGAAGGTATTAATCGTTTTTTTAAAAAGACAGAGAGTAGTTCACTTAGTTAAATATTAATTAAAACCTATTCAGAGTATGCCAGTGGGGTAAAAAGGAAGGCCAAAATGTAATCTCTAGAGGTTGAATTCAAGGGTAATTCACATGCTGAATATCATACCCAAGCTTTCCATCCTGGGAAAAGTCGGCTGAGATTTTTGGGGTCCATGGCCTGTTGTATGAGCAAATTCACCTGTCCACCAACACTGAGGACAGTTCCTTCCTCCACACCTTTCAGTTTCTCTTGCAGTCTCATCAGGACACGCTCAGCTACCTTGTTAAAACTCTGGTCAGTATCACTAATGAAAAAAACACAAAGGGTTTAATGAGTTGGAACAGTTTGAAGGGCCTTGGAATAGGAAAATTTAAACAGCTAACAGGAAGTCCTTCGTAAAATACTGCTCACCTGACGTTTCGTTTGCATTCTTGGTCATTTGCATTCGGAGTGGAGTGGAGCTCAGTTTCATCTTCTGGCCTCTGCTGTAAATACAAAGCTTTCAAAGGATTCATGGTCCAGTCAAACAGAGGATCATAAAGAAGGACCTAAAGAGAACATATGTATTAGAAGAACAATGTGCACTTTGATGATGTATTTAGAAACAGTAAAACCAGTATTATAAAAATAACAGGAGCCAACACATGGTAGGCACTTCATGTTTTCATTGCAAGCACCTCATGTTTCCTCATGGAGGAAACTGTACTAGCATAATGCTCTGGGCTCCCTATTCCACTCTGAATTCACTCTTCCTCCGAGGGTGGTGGTGGTGACATCCCCTGACCTTGTTTCCTGACTGAGTGAAGCTGATCTAGTAAAGGAGGTAGGCACTGTCACATTCTTTCCTTCTCTTCTGCCTCTTGCTCAGTGTGTTCCTGGGAAAAGGCATCCACTCTGCAGGCCCCAATGCTCCTTCAGTGCGCTGCACCCAGGGGCAGATTAGTTGTGGGAGCCGGACGGTACCAGCAAGCCTATTGGGACCTCAGTCTTAAGCCATGTTCTCCAGCACTTTTATCAGTAATAAGTCTAACATTTCATTCTCCATCTTATTCCTAGGTCCCTTTCTTCTTCTCTCAGTTAGTTCAAAATCTGGGTGGAAAAAAAAGGGGTATAATTTACTGAAAGCTCCTCAGAGCCCAAGGTCTAGCGCTATGGCTGGCATCTTCAGATATAAATATGTGGAGGATTTGAATACCAATATAACTGGCGTGACCAGAACAAGTGACCTTAGGTCTTAAATTTTACTAAGTGAGGTCATGAGGGATTTCTGATTTTGCCAATTTAGAAAAGCTAACTGCCCCTGGTGTTTATAAGCACAGAATTTTTTTTAATACACCTTAGCAAATGCTTACCATACAGGTCTTAATAATATATGAAGAGAATTTCAGGGACGAGTGATTCTACAGGATATTCTAGCATTAAAAAGATGTAACACGAAAGATGGCAGCGTGAGAGGTAAGACAGAGGCTTCCTCCTAAAACCTCATATAATATGAAAATAAAGATACTGTGAGACCCTAGAGTTAGCATAAGAGAAGCCATTTTAACAAATCTGACTGTGTGAACACAAATGACGGACAGAACAGGACTGACTGTTTTTTGTGCCTAATCTCCATCTGAGGCCTGAGCCAGACCTGGCTCTGGAAGAAACCTTGAAAAATTTCCTAACCACGGGAACTGATATTAGAAGAAGGACTTATCTCAAGGCCGGCCATCTGTGCCTGATGCTCCCAGGCATACGAGATGTACGTGTCTTGAGAACGTGGACAAATGGCCACTGGGGCCTGTAAACCCCTACCCCAGATAGTTCCCCTAGCAACGCTCCTGCTACATCATCATGGTCAGGCCAGCCGAACTTAACCAATAAAAATAGTTTAACTTCCAAAATCCCCAATAAGCTTATGCCAAGTTAGAATCCCCTCTTCCTGAACCTGTAATGCATAAAAACCTTGCCTACCCAGAGCTCAGGGCTCACATTCCTGACCCACTACATCGGTGAAGGGTGTGAGTCCAACCTCAAGCTTGAAATAAATGACGCTTTTGAGTTTGCATCGGAATCGGCTCCTTGTTGTTCTCTCGGGGACTCACGACTTGGGCACAACACTACTACAACTACTCTTGAAAGAGCAACGGAAAAGAGGACGGCAACAAACTGCATACACCTGGAGACAAGAGCAGCCCTCACAGAAAAGGGTAACGTACTAAAGCTGTGGTCCTGCAGGATAAAAGCCCTTCCCCAACCCCAGCTCACTGGCAGGAGGAACAGGAACGGAGCAGGGAGGGAGTGGAGATCTGTGACTCTGAATACCTAACTCTGGAGATCTGCTATGGGAGCACAAACCTACATTTCATGGTGCTCACATGATACTCTTGTAATTAGGGGGTTGGAAAGCTAAGACAGGCAGAATTCCTGGAGAGACTAAGATTCCAGCTGCTGGTGAAAGCAGGAATCCTTACTCAGCTGCTTGGGGACAAAAGAAAGGCGGGCAGTCTGAGAGACTTCCTAACAAAGAAGCCCTTAGCAAGAGGGCTGCTAAAGGGGCAAGGATTTCACAGAGGTTACTGCTCAGGAGAAAGGACAGGCAGACAAAATTGTCCGGGTACACTCTGCACAGCAGGTTGGGAGCTTTCACGATCTTCAGGTTCTCCAGCTCCCTGGCTGCCTACACAGCTCCAAGAAACCCTTCTCTGACAGGCAGACTAGTCCGTCTTTCTCTTGGCCAGCCCCACTGGGCTTACAAACCCGGAAATCCTTCCCTGGTGTTAGGCCAGCCAGAGGGAAGATCGGTCTATAGCAACTAAAAACGCAAAGCACAGAGGCTTATATCGGTGTGCTCGGCCCACTGCTTCAGACAGTGGAGACAGGCATAGCACCCAGGAACCAGCAAACACCCCTTTCCTCCCCGGAGGCACTACTACCACTCCCCTACAATCCCCGCATTGTTTCAGGGGCGGAGCAGCTCCAGAGAGTAGAGTTACTGGGCACTAGAGGGCGCCATACACAAATATGAATGCCAAAGGAACCTGGTCCAGAGTAAAATTATGAATACGATTCCTGAGAAAGATTTAACTGATATGGACATTATGACTCTCCCTGAAAGGGAGTTCAAAATAAAAATCATTAACATGCTCATGGAGGTACGGAAAGATATTCAGGAACTCAGGAATGAATTCCGGTTGGGGATCCAATCATTGAAGAACACAATGGATGGTATAAAAGCAGATTGGATATGGTGGAGGAGACAATAAATGAAATAGAAACTAGAGAAGAGGAATACAAAGAAGCTGAGGCACTCAGAGAAAAAAGGATCTCTAAGAATGAAAGAATATTGAGAGAACTGTGTGACCAATCCAAACCGAACAATATTCACATTATAGGGGTACCAGAAGAAGAAGAAGAGAGAAAAAGGGATAGAAAGTGTCTTTGAGGAGGTGATGGCTGAAAACTTCCCCAATCTGGGGAAGGAGATAGTCTCTCAGGCCATAGAAGTGCACAGATCTCCCAACACAAGGGAACCAAGGAAGACAACAGCAAGACATATACTAATTAAAATGACAAAGATCAAGGATAAGGACAGACTATTAAAAGCAGCCAGAGAGACTTCTGGGAGGATGGTGGAGTGAGCAGGGCAGCAGAAATCTCCTCCCAACACTATATTTATCTACGAAAATACAGCAAATACAACTATTCCTAAAAGAGAGACCAGAATACACAGGAAAGCGCACAGCGTGCAGCTACACCCAAGAGGACTCGGCACCCTAAGGGCCGGGTAAGATACACAGCCGCGACCCAGCAGGACCCGACCACTCACCCACACCAGCGCAACGGCGGGAGGAGAGGATTCAGAGATGGGAGAGAGTGTAAGTACCCCCCGCGAAATAACCAGCCCCCGTGATCTGTGAGGGGACCGCGGACACACATAGCGTGGGGTAGCGGATATTGGAGAGACAGAGGGTGCACGATCTGAGCGGGCAAAGCGCCAGGGTGCTTACAGTCGACTCCCGGGAAGGAAAAAACAAAGAAAAGAAAAGCACGCGCTTTCTTCAGTGGTCTTAAAGAGACAGGAGCCCAGCGGAGGAGCCGGATCGCCCCGGCACACTCAGTCCAGCAGGCTGGGAGTCCTGGGGAGTTTCAGACCCCTTAGTGGGCGACTGGGAAAGGGTGGCCACACATCAACTTCCCAAAGAGACCAACAGACTCCCATTTGTTCCCATCCTGGGCAGAGCTATAAAGGGCCATGTGGAGTTGCGCGGCCACGGCAGCGGAATAGTGGGGCAACAGCGCCACCTAAACCATCCCCACAGAATCTACTCAGGGTGGGCGTTTTTTGTTTGTTTGTTTGTTCTCCTTTGTTTTTGTTTTGTTTTTTGTTTTCCCTTTTATTTTTTTTCTTTCTTTCTTACTTTTTTTTTCTTTTTTTAAAGTCGTAAAGAGCCCAGCTGACATACGTGGCAACTACCAGCAATCACTTCTATAGCCATGAAAAGACAGAGGAATGTGGTCCAGACTAAAATCAACCAGACAACCCCAGAGATGGAACCTGAAGGGATGGAAATGCAGTCTTCATGAAAAAGAACTCAGAACAAAAGTCATAACCATGCTGATGGACCGACAGAGAAATGTGCAAGAGCTGAGGGAGGAAGTGAGGGAAGTGAGGAAAGACAATGCAGAAATCAGACAAGCGATCGACGGGCTTCACAGCAGACTGGACGAGATGCAAGAGACTGTTAACACAATAGAAATCAGAGAACAGGAATACAGAGAACCTGAGGCAGAGAGAGATAAAAGGATCTCTAGGAATGAAAGAATATTAAGAGAACTGTGTGACCAATCCAAACGGAACAATATTTGCATTATAGGAGTACCAGAGGAAGAAGAGAGAGAAAAAGGGATAGAAAGTGTCTTTGACGAAATAATTGCTGAAAATTTTCCCTCGCGGGGGAAGGAAATACTCTCGCAGTCCACAGAAGCCCACAAATCTCCCAAAACAAGGGACCCAAGGAAGACAACACCAAGACACATAATAATTAAGATGGCAAAGATCAAAGATAAAGACAGGGTATTAAAGGCAGCTAGAGAGAGAAAAAAGATCACCTACAAAGGAAAACCCATCAGACTATCATCAGACTTCTCAACAGAAACCTTACAGGCCAGAAGAGAATGGCATGATATATTTAACATTATGAAACAGAGGGCTTCGAACAAAGAATACTGTATCCAGCACGATTATCATTTAAATATGATGGAGGGATTAAACAATTTCGAGACAAACGAAAGTTGAGAGAGTTTGCCTCTCATAAGCCACCACTACAGGATATCTTAAATGGACTGCTCTAGAGGGAAGCACCCCTAAGGCTAAGAAGATCTCACCAGAGAAAATAGAAGCATAGCAAAGAAAGCAGACCATCCAAATAAGCAAAGAAAGCAGACCATCCAAATATTAACTAAAGGCACAGAATAAAACACCTAGTATATAAAGAATGAAGGAGAGAGAATAAGAAGGGAGAGAAATAAAGAAACATCACCCGGTGTTTACAATAACATAACAAGAAAGTTAAGTTAGATTGTTAAATAGTAAAGAAGCCACCCTTGAACCTTTGGTAACCATGAATCTAAAGCCAGCAATGGCAATAAGTACATATCTATCGATAATCACCCTACATGTAAATGGCCTGAATGCACCAATCAAAAGACACAGAGTAACAGAATGGATAAAAAAGCAAGACCCATCTATATGCTCCTTACAAGAGACTCACCTCAAACCCAAAGATATACACAGACTAAAAGTGAAGGGATGGAAAAAGATATTTCATGCAAACAACAAAAGAAAAAAGCAGGTGTTGCAGTACTTGTATCAGACAAAATAGACTTCAAAACGAAGAAAGTACAAGAGATAAAGAAGGACACTACATAATGATAAAGGGGTCAGTCCAACAAGGAGATATAACCATTATAAATATATATGCACCCAACACAGGAGCGCCAGCATATGTGAGACAAATACTAACAGAATTAAAGGAGGAAATAGACAGCAATGCATTCATCTTAGGAGACTTCAACACACCACTCACTCCAAAGGACAGATCAACCAGACAGAAAATAAGTAAAGACACAGAGGCACTGAACAACACACTAGAACAGATGGACCTAACAGACATCTACAGAACTCTACACCCAAAAGCAACAGGATACACATTCTTCTCAAGTGCACATGGAACATTTTCCAGAATAGACCACATACTAGGCCACAAAAAGAACCTCAGTAATTTCAAAAATATTGAAATCCTACCAACCAACTTCTCAGATCACAAAGGTATAAAACTAGAAATAAATTTTAGAAAGAAATCAAGAAGGCTCACAAATACATAGAGACTTAACAACATACTCCTAATTATTCAATGGGTTAACGACCAAATCAAAACAGAAATCAAAGAATATATGGAGACTAATGACAACAACAACACAAAGGGACAACTTCTGTGGGACGCAGCAAAGGCAGTTCTAAGAGGAAAGTATATTGGAATCCAGGCCTATTTAAAGAAGGAAGAACATTCGCAAATGAATAGTCTAAAGACACAATTACTGAAATTGGAAAAAGAAGAACAAATGAGGCCCAAAGTCACCAGAAAGAGGGACATAATAAAGATCAGAGAAGAAATAAATAAAATTGAGAAGAATAAAATAATAGAAAAAATCAATGAAACCAAGAGCTGGTTCTTTAAAAAAATAAACAAAATAGATAAACCACTAGCCAGACTTATTAAGAGAAAAAGAGAATCTACACAAATAAACAGAATCAGAAAAGAGAAAGGAAAAATACCGATAGATTCGACAGAAATACAAAGAATTATAAGAGAATATTATGAGAATCTATATGCTAACAAGCTGGAAAACATAGAAGAAATGGAGAAATTCTTAGAAAAACACAATCTTTCAAAACTGACCAAACAAGAAACAGAAAATCTAAACAGACCAATCACCAGCAGCGAAATTGAATCAGTAATCAAAAAACTACCCAAGAACAAAGCCCCCAGACCTGATGGAGTCACCTCTGAATTCTACCAGACATATAGAGAAGAAATAACACCCATTCTCCTTAAAGTTTTTCAAAAAATAGAAGAGGAGGGAATACTTCCAAACTTATTCTATGAAGCCAGCATCACTGTAATACCAAAACTTGGCAAACACCTCACCAAAAAAGAAAATTACAGACCAATATCCCTGATGAACGTAGATGCAAAAATACTCAACAAAATATTAGCAAACCGAATTCAAAAATACATCAAGAGGATCATACACCATGATCAAGTGGGATTCATCCCAGGGATGCAAGGATGGTACAACATTTGAAAATCCATCAACATCATTCACCACATCAACAAAAAGAAGAACAAAAACCACATGATCATGTCCATACATGCTGAAAAAGCATTTCACAAAATTCAGCCTCCATTCACGATTAAAACTCAACAAAATGGGTATAGACGGCAAGTACCTCAACATCATAAAGGCCATATATGACAAACCCACAGCTAACATCATACTTAACAGGGAGAAGCTGAAAGCTTTTCATCTAAGATCGGGAACAAGACAGGGATGCCCACTCTCTCCACTGTTATTCAACATAGTACTGGAGGTCCCAGCCACGGCAATCAGACAAAACAAAGACATACAAGGCATCCAGATTGGTAAAGAAGAAGTCAAATTGTCACTATTTGCAGATGACATGATACTGTACATAAAAAACCCTAAAGGCTCCACTCCAAAACTACTAGAACTAATATCTGAATTCAGCAAAGTTGCAGGATACAAAATTAACACACAGATATCTGTTGCTTTCCTATACACTAATGATGAACTAACAGAGAGAGAAATCAGAAAAACAATTCCATTCACAATTGCATCAAAAAGAATAAAATACCTAGGAATAAACCTAACGAAGGAAGTGAAAGACCTGTACTCTGAAAACTACAAGACACTCCTAAGAGAAATTAAAGAGGACACTAACAAATGGAAATGCATCCCATGTTCTTGGCTAGGAAGAATAAATATTGTCAAAATGGCTATACTACCTAAAGCAATCTACAGATTCAACGCAATCCCTATCAAACTACCAACAGCTTTCTTCAATGAACTGGAACAAGTAATTCTAAAATTCATATGGAACCAAAAATGACCCTGAATAGACAAAGCAATCCTGAGAAGGAGGAATAAAGCAGGGGGAATTACGCTCCCTGACTTCAAGCTCTACTACAAAGCCACAATAACCAAGACAATTTGGACTGGTACAAAAACAGACCCACAGACCAGTGGAACAGAATAGAAAATCCAAACATTAACCCAAACATACACAGTCAATTAATATTTGATAAAGGAGCCTTGGATATACAATGGGGAGATGACAGCCTCTTCAGCAGCTGGTGTTGGAAAAACTGGACAGCTCTATGTAAGAGAATGAAATTGGACTACTGTCTAGCCCCATACACAAAGGTAAACTCAAGGTGGATCAAAGACCTGAATGTAAGTCATGAAACCATAAAATTCTTAGAAAAAAACATAGGCAAAAATCTCTTAGATATAAACATGAGCGACTTCTTCATGAACATATCTCCCCGGGCAAGGGAAACAAAAGCAAAAATGAACAAGTGGGACTATATCAAGCTGAAAAGCTTCTGTACAGCAAAGGACACCATCAGTAGAACAAAAAGACATCCTACAGTATGGGAGAATATATTCATAAATGACGTATCTGATAAGGGGTTGACATCCAAAATATATAAAGAACTCATGCACCTTAACAAACAAAAAGCAAATAATCCAATTAAGAAATGGGCAGAGGACATGAATAGACACTTCTCTAAAGAAGAAATTCAGATGGCCAACAGGCACATGAAAAGATGCTCCACATCGCTAATCATCAGAGAAATGCAGATTAAAGCCACAATGAGATATCACCTCACACCAGTGAGGATGGCCAACATCCAAAACACAAACAATAACAAATGTTGGTGAGGATGTGGAGAAAAGGCAACCCTCCTACAGTGCTGGTAGGAATGCAAATTAGTTCAACCATTGTGGAAAGCAGTATGGAGGTTCCTCAAAAAACTCAAAATAGAAATACCATTTGACCCAGGAATTCCACTCCTAGGAATTTACCCTAAGACTACAGCAGCCCAGTTTGAAAAAGACAGATGCACCCCTATGTTTATCGCAGCACTATTTACAATAGCCAAGAAATAGAAGCAACCTATGTGTCCATCAGTAGATGAATGGATAAAGAAGATGTGGTACATATACACAATGGAATATTATTCAGCCATAAAAGGAAAACAAGTCCTACCATTTGCAACAACATAGATGATGCCAGAGGGTATTACGCTCAGTGAAATAAGCCAAGCTGAAAAAGACAAGTATCAAATGATTTCACTCATACGTGGAGTATTAGAACAAAGAAAAAAACTGAAAGAACAAAACAGCAGCTGACTCACAGAACCCAAGAACGGACTAATAGTTACCAAAGGGAAAGGGACTGGTGATGATGGGTGGGAAGGGAGGGACAAGGGGGAAAAAGGGGCATTACGATTAGCAGATGTAATGTTGGGGGGGCACGGGGAGGGCAGTACAACTCAGAGAAGACAAGTAGTGACTCTATAGCATCTCACTACGCTGATGGACAGTGACTGATGGGGTTGGTGGGGGGGACCTGATGAAGGGGGTAGTTTAATAACCATGATATTGTACATGTAATTGTAGATTAATGATACCAAAATAAATTATATTAAAAAAAAATGTAACACATTATTTGCTTCTGCCTTTGTAGCATTTCTCAGTAGGTCTGCATGCTGGGACTATAAAACGCCTTTAGCATTACATGTTTAATTCAGGACACATACTCGATGAGTAATCCTAAAATCTGATCTCTTGCCCCATGTCCTCTGTAGCAGGGTGGTGACTGCTTTAGGTACACATGGTCACATGGGCAGAAGAACTCACTGGTAAGCCCTGGAAATCTGCCTGACTTCCTTCCCTTCCCGCCCTGATCAAGAGGAGGCAGTGGCTGCAATTAAGCATGTGTGCTCTGCAGGCCAAAAGCCCCACGGGGCACGGTGCTGAGGGGCGCCCACACAAGGCCTCGGTCCTAAGCCACGTTCCTCCACTAACTGTGCTGGCACTGACCCACATCTGTCTGACCAAATGGCTCTGAACCTGGGCAGAGGAAAAGGAGATATAATTTACTGATTTCTCTTAAAACCCCAATGGAAACCATTCTGAAAACAGTATCATACAAAATCCAAGTTGTCAAAGAGCTAACTGATGTACTGAAGACTAGACATTCCTTATAAAGCTGTAACACTGCAAGAAACATGAGGGGCCTCGAGGCATTTCTAGATCAGTATTTACTGGCAGGTGTGACCTCCCCACTGCTGACCAGCATCATCCCAGCACCTTGCAATGAAGCAGATCCTCAAATCGGTGACTTCCTAACAAGACACACAGTCTATCAGGTAGAGAAAAAGGTTTCATTATGATACACGTTACCTCCACGATGGTTAACAGGGTTTCCTGAGAGCTTCTCATAACCTCCATAGTTTTCTCACAGCATCTACAAACACATTGTAAATATGGATTTCATTACACACCAATGTTCTCAACATATCTTTAAATATAATATTTAAGTATATGTATGCTGAGACTATTCCTGCTAATTTCCAAATTAATATCGCAAACTGCACACTACTTGGCAGAGTGGGTTTTCAGTGGTTTCTGAAAGGAATACAAATATATATGTGAATATAAGCTTAGCATTTGTAAGAACAACACACTACTACTAAGAAACACTTCTTTCAATTGTTAATTATTGTGATAATTATGAGTTCACTGTGAGGAGAATCTGCCCCATTAAAAGTTGAAGACATAGACCTGTGCTGGGAAATGTACAGGGAAGTGCACAGGTCCTCTGGCAGGAAGTGGTCCTAGATCACAGGCCCTTCAGGACGGTTGGATCCCACACCACAATGAGTGCCCAACAGGCATTCTGCACAAGAAACACAGTGAGCTGGGACAGAGCATTAAAGGTCAAGGCAGCTGCTTCCAGAGATCAGGAAGGACAGTATGTATATTATATTGGGTGAGGTCCCAGGTGGACTGAAGGAAGAGGAAACTATTACTGTTTCTTCCCAGGGTCTTTACCTTTGTATTGGTAAAGCACTGGGATATAATTCTAGCAATGAATTCTACAATCTATAGTTATCAATAATCTAAATAATTCTGACACCGAAAATCATCTGCCTTACATCACCTTATATCACTTACCTTCTGAAGACACCTTCAACACCAGTAATGCCCATCCCATCCACAATATCTCTGGTGAGTCTAAAAGGAACTGTTTCAGGAGTAGGAAGGATTTTACCCTGTTCAAAAGCGACTCCTAAAGTGAATAATACAGCAGGGTTAGGAGGTCCCACAGCTAACTCTCCTCCCAAATGGCATGTGAACTTGGGAGAGGCACCAAATAATTTGTCACCTAAACTCCATCAATACTGGAACACACATTAGTTTATTACATTTTTGTTCTGCCATTGTCTAGGAGTTCCACCTCAAATTAAAAAAGCCAACCTACTTCTTGGCATAGAGAAATCCAGCTTAAAGGATGATTTTAAAAAATTAAGTAGTGTTGGATAATTCGCAATCACAATATAGGGAGGTCACAGGGAAGGCAGTATAGCATAGAGAAGACAGGTAATGACTCTTTAGCATCTTACTGTGTGATGGACAGTGACTGAAATGGGGGTGGTGAGGACTTGATAACATGGGTGAATGATGAAACCATAATGTTGTTCATGTGAAACCTTCATAAGATTATATATCAATGATACTTTCATAAAAAAATAGAAAAAAGAGTGTTGGCTAAAATTTTAAATGCAGGAGGTACATATATATAACTTACATTTACTTAAATATACAGGTATATCATAGTTACTTTTTTTTAATTTTATTAAATGAACTTTGAGATAACCACAAGCTTACATGCAGTCAACAAGATATACAAATATCCTCCCATATATCCTTATCTACTTCACCCCATTGGTAATCTTACAAAATCATAGTACAATATCGCAACCAGGATACTGACATTGATGCCTCAAGACAGGGAGTATTTTCATCACAGCAAGGATCCCTCTGTTGCCCTTTTGCAGTCACACCCACTGCCCTCCTGTGACCTACCCCTGCACCCCCATTCTTCTAGCAATCACTAATCCATTCTCCATTTTTAAAACTGAATTTATTCTGGGGAAAACCATATAATAACCCTGATATTCCATGTTCTAATAGAATTTCAATTATATTCTCTCAGCAAAAAACTTATATGGATTATGCTGTAGATTTTTTATTTATTTAATAATTCTTTTATGGTACCATTAAAATACAACCACATGAGCAACATTATGGTTACTGCATACCCCCATTATCAAGTCCGCACCACATACCCCATTAGAGTCACTCTCCAGCAGCATAGTAAGATGCTATAGAATCACTACTTGTCTTCTCTGTGTTATACTGCCTTCCCCGTATTCCCCCCCCCACCCCTGCTACATTATGTCTGCTAATTGTAATAGCCCTTTTTCCCCCTTATTCCTCCCTTCCCACCCATCCTCCCCAGTCCCTTTCCCTTTGGTAACTAACTGTTAAGTACATTCTTGGATTCTGTGAGTCTGCTGTTGTTTGGTTCCTTCAGTTTTTACTTTGTTGTTATACTCCACAGATGAGTGAAATCATTTGGTACTTGTCTTTCTCCACATGGCTTATTCCACTGCGGATAATACCCTTTAGCTCCATCCATGTTGTTGCAAATGGTAGGATTTGTTTTTTCTTATGACTGAATAATATTTCATTGTGTATACGTAGCACATCTTCTTTATGCATTCATCTACTGAGAGACACTTAGGTTGCTTCCATTTCTTGGCTATTGTAAATAGTGCTGTGATAAATATAGGGGTGCTTATGTCTTTTTGAATCTGGGAGCCTATTTCTTAGGGTAAATTCCTGGGAGTGGAATTCCTGGGTCAAATGGTATTTCTATTTTGAGTTTTTTGAGGAACCTCCATACTGCTTTCCACAATGGTGGAACTAATTTACATTCCCATCAGCAGTGTAGGAGGGTTCCCGTTTCTACACATCCTCGCCAGCATTTGTTGTTGTTTGTTTTTTGGATGTTGGCCATCCTAACTGGTGTGAGTTAATATCTCACTGTGGTTTTAATTTGCATTTCTCTGATGATTAGCAATGTGGAGCGTTTTTTCATGTGCCTGTTGGTCATTTGAATTTCTTCTTTGGAGAAGTGCCTATTCAGACCCTCTGCCAATTTTTTAATCAGGCTATTTGCTTTTTGGTTGTTGAGGCGTGAGCTCTTTATATATTTTGGATGTCAACCCCTTATCGGATATGTCATTTATGAATGTATTCTCCCATTCTGTAGGATGCCTTTTTGTTCTACTGATGGTGTCCTCTGCTGTACAGCTTTTTAGTTTGATATAGTCCCACTTGTTCATTTTTGCTTTTGTTTCCCTTGCCTGGGGAGATATGTTCATGAAAAGTTGCTCAAGTTTTTATATTAAAGAGAATTTTGCCTATGTTTTCTTCTAAGAGTTTTATGGTTTTATGACTTACATTCAGGTCTTTGATCCACTTTGGGTTTACTTTTGTGTATGGGGTTAGACAGTAATCCAGTTTCATTCTCTTACATGTAGCTCTCCAGTTTTGCCCACACCAGCTGTTGAAGAGGCTGTCATTTCCCCACTGTGTACCCATGGCAACTTTATCATATATTAATTGACCATATATGCTTGGGTTAATATCTGGACTCTCTATTCTGTTCCATTGGTCTATGGGTCTGTTCTTGTGCCAGTACCAAATTGTCTGGATTACTATGGCTTTGAAGTAGAGCTTGAAGTTGAGAAGCCTAATAATTCCCCCTGCTTTATTCTTCCTTTTCGGGACTGCTTTGGCTATTCGGGGTCTTTTGTGTTTCCATATGGATTTCAGAACTATTTGTTCCAGTTCGTTGAAGAATACTGTCGGTATTTTGACAGGGATTGCATTGAATCTGTACATTGCTTTAGGCAGGATGGCCATTGTGACAATATTAAATCTTCCTACCCAAGAGCATGGAATGAAGGGTTTGTCATATATGGCCTTCACTATCTTGACTTACTTACCCTCTATACCCATTTTGTTGAGAATTTTTTTTTAGTTCATCTTTAATGATTACTTTTTTAAAAATTTTGCTATCATTAATATACAATTACATGAGCAACATTATGGTTACTAGACTCCCCCTATTATCAAGTCCCCACCATATACCCCATTGCAGTCACTGTCCATCAGTGTAGAAGGATGTTACAGAATCACTAATAGTCTTCTCTGTGTTATATTGCCTTCCCCGTATCCCCCACCCCCACACCCACTACATTGTATGTGCTAATTGTAATAGCCCTTTTTCCCCCTTATCCATCCCTTCCCACCCATCCTCCCCAGTCCCTTTCCCTTTGGTAACTGTTAGTCCATTCTTGGGTTCTGTGAGTCTCCTGCTGCTGTGTTCCTTCAGTTTTTTCTTTGTTCTTATACTCCACATATGAGTGAAATCATTTGGTACTCGTCTTTCTCTGCTTGGCTAATTTCACTGAGCATAATTCCTGCTAGCTCCATCCATGTTGTTGCAAATGGTAGGATTTGCTTTCTTCTTATGGCTGAATAATATTCCATTGTGTATATATACCACATCTTCCTTATCCATTCATCTACTGATGGACACTTAGGTTGCTTCCATTTCTTGCCTCTTGTAAATAGTGCTGCGATATACATAGGGGTGCATAGGTCTTTTTCAAACTGGGCTGCTGCATTCTTAGGGTAAATTCCTAGGAGTGGAATTCCAGGGTCAAATGTTATTTCTATTTTGACTTTTTTGAGAAACCTCCATACTGCTTTCCACAATGGTTGTACTAATTTACATTGCCACCAGCAGTGTAGGAGGGTTCGCCTTTCTCCACATCCTCGCCAACATTTGTTGTTTGTCTTTTGGATGGCGGCCATCCTAACTGGTGTAAGGTGATATCTCATTGTGGTTTTAATTTGCATTTCTCTGATGACTAGTGATGTGGAGCATCTTTTCATGTGCCTGTTGGCCATCTGAATTTTTTTGGAGAAGTGTCTGTTCAGCTTCTCTGCCCATTTCTTAATTGGATTACTTGCTTTTTGTTTGTTGAGGTGCGTGAGCTCTTTGGATGTCAACCCCTTATTGGATATGTCATTTATGAATATATTCTCCCATACTGTAGGAAGTGTTTCTGTTCTACTGATGGTATCCCTTGCTGTACCGAAGCTCTTTAGTTTGATATAGTCCCATTCATTCATTTTTGCTTTTGTTTCCCTTGCCCACGGAGACATGTTCATGAAGAAGTTGCTCATGTTTATATCTAAGAGATTTTTGCCTATATGTTTTTCTAAGAGTTTTATGGTTTCATGACTTACATTCAGGTCTTTGATCCATTTTCAGTTTACTTTTGTGTATGGGGTTACACAGTAATCTAGTTTCATTCTCTTACATGTAGCTCTCCAGTTTTGCCAACACCAGCTGTTGAAGAGGCTGTCATTTCCCCATTGTATATCCATTGCTCCTTTATCATGTATTATTTGACCATATATGCTTGCGTTTATATCTGGGTTCTATTTTGTTCAGAGTTTTTATCATGAATGGGTGTTGAATTCTGTCAAATGCTTTTTCAGCATCTATGGAGATGATCATGTGGTTTTTGTCCTTCTTTTTATTGATATAGTGGATGATGTTGATGGATTTTTGAATGCTGTACCATCCTTGCATCCCTGGGATGAATCCCACCTGATCATGATGTATGATCCTCTTGATGTATTTTTGAATTCGGTTTGCTAATATTTTGCTGAATATTTTGAATCTACATATATCAAGAATATTGGTCTGTAGTTGCTTTTTTTGTGGTGCCTTGGCCTCGTTTTGGTATTAGAGTGATGTTGGCTTCACAGAATGAGTTTGGAAGTATTCCCTAATCTTCTATTTTTTAGAAAAATTTAAGGAGAATGGGTATGATGTCTTCTCTAAATGTCTATGCTGTAGAATTTATAATCCCCTACAACTGCACATTCTTTGAAATCTTAAATTACACATCCTAATAAAAACATCTTCTTCTTCTACTCCCTTCTTCTTATTAAACAGTCTTCAAACGCACTGAGATTTCTAGTCTATTAGCCTCTCTTCCTTCCCTGCTCAGCTCAGGGTATACATTGCGTGGTGGTTACTCACACTAGTACCTCAGATTCCCCTGGCCTCTTGCCCTGCCACACGTATCATTTCAACTACAGGGATGCTGGAGGAAAGCATACAGTGACACTACAATTTAGGAGTATCACCTAAGAAAACTGCCCCGTCAACTGCCTGGCATGTCTTTATTTATTCCTTTTTAGACAGCTGTCGGTCTCATTTCCATGGTGCCTGTTTTAGAATTTTATTGTTCCCTTAAGGCTCATTACCATCCCTCCAGTTCTTCATAAATAAACATGCTTACTATGCTTCAGCGAAAAGAGGAGCAAATATAATTTCCCTCCAATTCTTTTCTCTTTAGGGTAAGACTTATTAGTGCTCATCCTTTCCTCTCTCAGCAGAAAAGCTAACATGCCTACAACGTAAAGCACTCTAGCTCCTCCCCTTTTATGATCTCCCTTGATTTTTCAATTTTACGTCTCCTGTATCTTATCGTATCTAACATGTTCACATCTCTCCCATCTTAAAAAAGCAAACGAACAAAACCCCTCAAAACAAACAAAAAAAAACAAGAAGAAGGACCAAATGTGTCTCATCTCTATAGCAAATTTCTCTCCTATCCTTCCCTTCACATCTAAATTCCTTAGAGACCAATTCCACATTCTGAGCCTATACACCCTTTCCTTTCACTTGACACTCTGCTTTTTCACAATCTCTCTTCTTTTATTCTATCCAAAGCTTACTTCTCAGGCCACATAAGACTGACTAAATTCACAGACCTATTTTCAGCACCCCCTTATCTGACCTTTCTGCATCAGACACTGCCAAGCGCTTCTTCCCTCATCACAGTTTCCCTCCCTTGGTTTCCAAGACATCCCACCTCCTAGTGTCCACAACTTTTGTCGGTGAGTTTTTTTCCAACTCAGCCTTTTCAATGCTGATACAAATGAAACAATTTCAGATTGTATTCTTATCCTCTTCATCAAGAATGATGTATAAGATCAGAACTCCTCCAGTCCAATGACTTGAAGTGAAATCTATTTGCTGAGGGTTCTACATCTGTTATTGTGCTCAACCTCCTTGCTTTCCTATAATTAAACTGCCCACTCCACCAGGAAGTCTCAATAATACCTCATAACAATGTGTAAACCTAAACTCAGTGCTTCCTTATTCTTTACAAAACCTGCCAGGGACTTCAGTTACCTTGGAGTTCCCTTCTCCCACTCCTTCCCCATCTAGTATCACTGGTGTAGGTCTAGGAAAATGTCCCCCGGATCCAATCTCCTAGTCTCTACAACTTCAGTACAAAACGTCATCTCTTTTCTAAATTATTATAATGAAATTAATAGTAATAATAATAGCTTGTCTTCCTGCTGCTAAGACTGCTCTCCAAATGATCTTCCTAATAATCAAATACGATCATATCCTACTTAAATATATCTTAATTTACTTCCCATTGTTCAACAGATTAAACTTGAAACTCTAAGGCTGGCTTTTTACAGACTAGTACCAGTCTATCTCTCAAGCTACTCAACTGCAGGTAAACTCCAGCCATATTTTATATCTCCCCATTCCTAAAACATGCTACATCTTCTTCATTCCTCCTTTCACATCTGTTCTGCTGTCTAGTTAGCCTTCCTTCCTTTCTCTCTGACCTAACTTAAATGTCCCCTCTTGTAGTAAGTTTCAGTCCTACCCCAGGCAGAGCTGGCTGGCTGCTCCATCCAGCATCACTGTGCTTATGCTCTTCTCTTAAATGGAATTCATTACTTTGCTGTATGCTCCTTATCCTTCATGTAATATCCTGGTAGGCAGACATTCTTGGTGGCCACATATTTATTAAACAGAATAATGTTGCACATCTTTTATTACTTACCTAAATCTATATGCACAAGTTCTGCAGACTGCTCATTTATCAAGATATTCTGCACATGTCTATCACCAAGTCCAAGTATGTAACCAACTGGAAAAAAAACACCTGAAATCACTGATGTCATCTATTTCTATAACACATTTAGCCATAATTCAACTAATACCACTGAATCAGTATCATTTTTAAGTAGCTTAAGCTTTTTAGTCTACCTAATGGAAATTACGTATGTAACTGGTCATTTTCAGTTTAAGTCAAATCTTGCCAGGTATTTTCATTTATACTGCACTTTACAAATCCGAGATGACTTGTTAAAACAAGTTTTTTCTTCACAAAGAAGCACACATTTAAAAATACTAGTACTTGAAAATTAGCGTGGTTAAAATTGAGACCCATTATTTACCAGGGCAAAGCATTGCATTATATGCACTCAAATATTTACTGAGTACACTTTTAAATTGAGAAGCCTATGGGTAAATTCATTCTTCATCAAAAATTTCTCCCTGTTGATGAATTATATTTAACACTAATTAATCATTAATTCATTTCATCAGGTACATATCCAGGAAAAACTGCATTTCTGTTTTTAAGATGGAAGATGACATGCCTTAAAATGCTTTTAACCTAATGAAAGCCACAATATCCAGAAAAAACACTAGACAGGGAGTCAGGATGCCGGGGTGCCTGGCTAGCTCTGTCATTAGGGGCTTTATTTCTTGCTTTTAAACTAAATTAGTTGAATGAGATTAGTGATTTTTCAATGTAGAAAAGAAGAGGGATTCATTATTATCTAGAACTTTTTCAAAACATACATCCTCTGCCTTCTTGGAGTATGGTATTCTAGTGATAGAGGAATGGTCTTTAGTTAAAAAGCAATAGATTAAAAGATCTCTGATATTCCTGTCAGTTCTCATACTTTAGGATTTTGTTAATTGCCCTATTTTAATATCTTAGAAATTAAGAAAAAAGTCAAAATACAAGTAGACTGCATATTTAAATATACATCATGATTTCTATTTGGAAAGCAAAATTTTATTAAACAGAATCAATCATTGGATGATAATATTATGGTATTGCAGAGGTTCTTTGCAAAAGAACAACAATATTTACAGGATATGATTTAAATGTAGTTATTATGGGTTTTATTGTATCTCAAAGAAAATCTCAGAAAATAATATATTGAGGGGAGAGAAAATAAGTCACAGTCACTATTAAACAAAGAAGAATAACCAGTGTTATTTCCCTACCTTGGGATAGGAGAACTCTCTCCTGGCAAAAGCTAAGAAGAGCTACAGTTAGAAGCTAAGAATTAAAATGAACAAGATATACAATAATCTAATGATGAAGATGGTTTGAATGACAAGTACCATCACCATCACCATTTCCTTGCAACTCAGAATGTAGGAAGTGCTGAATCCACCAAAACGTATTAAGAACATTACCAATAGAAGAAGTAGCCACACTGCGTGTATAAGCCAATCGTTTCTCAAACCAAATGGCTGGGTCCAAGAATTTTTCCATGCAGAAGTAACGGAAAACTGGTTGAAAATTTTGGCAAACATTCATAAAAGTTTCATGTTTCTCTTTAAAAGACTTCTCTCGGACATCCTTTAAAAAGATCAGATATAAGATTATTTTCTCAATATATGTTCAACTAACTTAACTAAGGTCTACTTAACTAAGAGTTTCTATGTGGAAAACAGTATGATAGATAATAGAGGTAATAATAAGATGAATAAGAAATAATAGTCTGGTCAGGAAGCAATTAATAACAAGTTATAATCCCTTTAGGGTTTGTGTGTTTATCTTAGGAGAAAGAGGCACACCATTAGTGACTGTTATTTGTTTTAATTCAATTCTAATTTGAATGATTCTGTTATCTATGTGGAGGTAAACAGAAAAATGCCAAAATTAGCTACAGATTATCTTAGCTGGTATCATAGAACTACGGGTACAACAGGAAATTCAGGAAAGGAGGAAAAATGGAATCACCACTGGTGGCTGGCAAAGCAGCAAACACGTCTCAAATCTGTCCTCCAGCATCTCACCATATTTCACACTGCCTGAAGCACAGCTTATCTACTTCTAGGGCTCAACACTCATCTATATGCTGATGACTTCCAAATCTGTATCTTTCGCCCAGGTACTTTATTAACATACTGCTTCTCCAACTGTCCACTCAGCATCTTCACTTTAATCACTCCCAATTCCAAACTAATTCATCACCTCATTTTCATCAAACTTCAACCACTTCCTCTATTTTTTGCAACAGTAAATAGCCTCTCCCTGCACCCAATCACACCAGACAGAAAAGTGGGAGCCCCGGATTATTCTTTTTACACAATCCTACTTCTAGTCAGCAACCAAATTCTATTAGTTCTGCTCCTTACTATTTCTTACATGCATTGCCTATTCTCCATTCCTACTTGCTTCTACCCTTAGCTCAGATCTCCAATCTAAGGCCGCTAGACAGCTTTCTCAAAAATATAACCCATAATTCTCAACAAAATGGGTACAGAGGGCAAGTACCTCAACATAATAAAGGCCATATATGACAAACCCACAGCCAACATCATACTTAACAGTGAGAAGATGAAAGGTTTTCCTTTAAGATCAGAACAAGACATGGATGCCCACTTTCTCCACTTTTATTCAACATAGTTCTGGACGTGCTAGCCACAGCAATCAGACAACACAAAGAAATAAAAGATATCCAGACTGGTAAGGAAGAAGTTAACCTGTCCCTGTTTGCAGATGACATGATATTGTACGTAAAAAACCCTAAGGAATCCACTACAAATCTACTAGAACTTACTAGAACTAATATCTGAATTCAGCAAAGCTGCAGGATATAAAATTAATACACAGAAATCTGTTGCATTCCTAAACACTAACGATGAACAAGCAGAAAGAGAAATCAGGAAAACAATTGCATTCACAATTGCATCAAAAAGAATAAAATACCTAGGAATAAACCTAACCAAGGAAGTGAAAGACCTATACTCTGAAAACTACAAGACACTCATGAGAGAATTGAAGAACATCCCCCAGAATGTAAATACATCCCGTGCTCTTGGGTAGGAAGAATTAATATTGTCAAAATGGCCATCCTGCCTAAAGCAATCTACAGATTCAATGCAATCCCTATCAAAATATCAACAGCATTCTTCAACAAATAGAGCAATCAGTTCCTAAAATTCATATGGAATCACAAAAGATCCCGAATAGCCAAGGCACTCCTGAGAAGGAAGAATAAAGCAGGGTGAATTACGCTCCCTGACTTCAAGCTCTACTACAAAGCCACAGTAATCAAGACAATTTGGTACTGGCACAAGAACAGACCCATAGACCAGTGGAACAGACCCAAGCATATATGGTCAATTAATATATGATAAAGGAGCCATAAATATACAATGGGGAAATGACAGCCTCTTCAACAACCGATGATGGCAAAACTGGACAGCTACAGGTAAGAGAATGAAACTGGATTACTGTCTAACTCCATACACAAAAGTAAACTCGAAATGGATCAAAGACCTGAATGTAAGTCATGAAACCATAAAACTCTTAGAAGAAAACATAGGCAAAACTCTCTTAAATATAAACATGAGCAACTTTTTCCTGAATGCATCTCCTTGGGCAAGGGAAACAAAATCACAAATGAACAAATAGGACTATATTAAGCTAAAAAGCTTCTGTATAGCACAGGACACCATCAGCAGAACAAAAAGACATCCTATGGTATGGGAGAATATATTTCTAAACAACATACCGGCAAGGCGTTAACATCCAAAATATATAAAGAACACACACACCTTAACACCCAAAAAGCAAATAACCCAATTAAAAAATGGGCAGAGTATATGAATAGATAATTCTCCAAAGAAGAAATTCAGATGGCTCACAGGCACATGAAAAGATGCTCCACATCGCTAATTACCAGGGAAATGCAAATTAAAACCACAATGAGATAATACCTCACACCAGTTAGAATGAACAACAAATGTTGGCGAGGATGTGGAGAAAGGAGCACCCCCTCCTACACTGCTGGTGGGAATGTAAATTAGTTCAGCCACTGTGGAAAGCAATATGGAGGTTCCTCAAAAAACTAAAAATAGAAATATCATTAGACCCAGGAATTCAACCTCTAGGAATTTACCCAAAGAAAACAAGTTCTCAGATTCAAAAATACATATGTACCCTATGTTTATTGTAGCACTATTTACAATAGCCAAGAAATGGAAGCAACCTAAGTGTCCATCGGTAGATGAATGGATAAAGAAGATGTGTTGCATATATACAATGGAATACTATTCAACCATAAGAAGAGAACAAATCCTATCATTTGCAGCCTGATGGATGGAGCTAGAGGGTATCATGCTCAGTGAAATAAGCCAGGCAGAGAAAGTCAAGTACCAAATGATCTCACTCATCTGTGGGGTATAACAACGAAGCAAAATTGAAGGAACAAAACAGCAGCAGACTCAGACTCCAAGAAGGGACTAGCAGTTACCAAAGGGGAGGGGGAGGGTTGGGGGGTGGGTGGATGGGGAGGGAGGGAGAAGGGCATTGAGGGGTATTATGATTAATACACATGGTGTGTGTGGGGTCACGGGGAAGACACTGTAACACAGAGAAGACAAGTAGTGACTCTGCCATCTTTCTACACCGATGGACAGTGACTGCAATGGGTTGTGGGGGGCACTTGGTATTACGGGTGAATGTAGTAACCACAATGTTTTTCATGTGAAACTTTCATAAGAGTGTATATCAAGGATACCTTAATAAAAAAATACATAAGCCACAGTGCTGGTGAGTTTTCTTTCTAAAATGCAAATCTGATATTACTGTCCTCAAGAGTTCTACAGGATAAAGTGCAAATTTCTTAGCATTTCATAAAGCACTGCTACATTTTTTGGTAACAACTTCTGCTCTAATCTCATCGATTCCTCCTCAAAGACTAAGCCAATGCTGTCTTTAACTGCCTGTTTATGCCTCCTGCTCTTTGCCCATATGCTTCTGTTGCTAGGTAAACCAACTCACTCACAAACTAGGCTCAAACACCATCTCCTCTATGAAACCCTTCTTGCATCTGATTCTCTCCACTCCTCCCTGTCAGGTAGAACTAACCAGTTCCTCCTCTGTGCCTACTGTAGCCCACCTCCCATCCAAAGTGCCTACTTTACTTTACCACACATTTTAAAAAAACATGTGTAACTGCACAACAGAACTAAAAGTAAATGGATTTTTGAGTTGCATAGACAAGATTCAAATCCTTGCTCCACCAATTATTAACTCATTGACTTTGGGTAAGTTAAATTTTCTAAACTCCTCATCTTAAAACAGGGTAAGTATGATAAAGATTTGTCATAATATCTGAAGTCCCACCAGAGTACCTGGTAGAGAGCAGATATGCAATAAATGTTGCTGATAGGGTAAATGAATGTCAAACCGGATGGTCAGTGAATTAGCAAATACTGAATAATGTTGAATTTTTCATCAGACAAGATTTGACACTTTACAAAGTCTAAAAACCTTCCTTTCACTCACACACTTTCATTTTGGTGAGCTTATTTACTTTTATTTAGTATCATTAAAACCTTTTGTACTACATTATATTAAATCCTTTTGTATTCTATAATATGCGATAACTATCAGTTTTAATAAACTACTAAATCTTGCAATAATTTATACTTTTGGCTGTCTGTCACTCACCATCATTTTCTTTTGGCATTGAAAGGCACTGAAGTCCTTTGGTCTGTATCTTTTATGAGCACCATTCTCATTGTTAACAAGAAATTCGCCAATAGGGACAGTTCCTGTGCACCATTCAAGAACACCACTTCTCTGAGAAAGGGGAACCACCTGAAGACACAGATTAAATATCTTTGATTATGGAAGGGCATTAAAGCACATGTGACCATCATTCAACTACTACAGTCATCAGTGTGAAGCAATTTTTCAAATTGTATTACGATTTCTCTGTCCATAGGAGACAAATCTCCTTGGAGAAAAGCAACCAAAAATAAACTTAAGCTCAAAAAATAACATTTTCTAGGCTGCTGAGACTAATGAGAATCTGCTCGTCCTCAATCCCCATGATTATCTGAGAGGTCAATCCTGTGAACAATGCTCTTCATCACATGTGGTTGAGCCATACTTGGTTTGCTCCATTTAGCAGTGGAATTAACTCTGCTTTCCTTATACTTTTCATGTCAAGCAAATATGAAGAATTTCACTTTAGAAAATATTGCAGGCCATCTCAATTTTAGTACACCTTAGTAATCAAAAGTATACATATTCTGTCTTTATAGCTTTGTAGCTTTACCAAAATGAAATGTATTCCCCAACATAAAATGAGCAGTTTTACTGGGAAGATTAAAAATTATGACATATTATAAACATACATGAAGTATAGAAAATCACATAAACACCCTTTTCTCCACTAAACAGCTTTAACAAATCTAAGATTTTCTTGTATTTGCTGAAAGAGAAACAGCTCCCTTTGTCACCCTCACTGACTCCCTATTCCTCCCCACCATCAAAATAACTGCTAATTTGCTATCACATCCATGTATTTTTTTTGGTATATGTTTATTTCTAAGCAATACATACATAGTTGCAAGCTTTAAATAAGCAGTATTGCATCTGTATGCTTCTGCAATCTGTTTTTTTCTCACTCAACACTATTCTACCTTTAGCTACGTTAGAACACTTAACTCTAAGTCATTTTAACTGTATATTGTACAAATATACTGTTATTATGCAATTTATCCACTCTGCATATTGATTAACATTTACATTGTTTCCAGATTTCCCCAAAACACTGCTGCAATGAACTGGTTTACTGGTGAACATGTTTCAGTTTCTCTAGAGTATATATACGCTAGGAATTGAATAGCTCGGTCACTGGGATGGACTTTTCAACTAAGTTAAACAATATTGCCAAATAACTATCCAACGTGGTAGTGCCAATTTATATACTCACTAGCAGTTTATTCCATAACTTTTCCAGCATGCAGTACTGTAAGACTTTTACATTTTGCCAGTCTGAGTGTGTGATCATATCTCACTGTGGTTTCAATTTGTATTTTCAGATTCCCAGTAAGGATGAGTATTATATATATAGGCTTATTGGACATTCAAATGTTTTCTTCTTGTGAATTGCCTGCTTATATTCTTTACCCATTTTCCTACTGGCTTCTTAATCTTTTTATTACTGGTTTATAAGAGCTATTTACATATTCTATATATAAATCCCTTGTTATTAATATTACAACAATCCCTTTTTATTTTATTAAAATTATTATATTTGTTTTCTCAACTGGCTGCTTTATAGTCTCTTTAATTTTATAAATTTTTAATTTTAATGTACTCACATTTCTTGACCTGTTTTATGTTTCATGTCTTAAGGAGGCCTTTCATTCATTTATTCACTATATTTGCTGGCAGTCTATTATGTATTTCACACACGGCCAACATACTGAGAACAGAGTGGCAAGCGAGGCAAATGAACATGCCCTTAGAAAGATTCATCCTGGTGAGGGGACTTATACAATAATGAACATTTAATGATGCCAGATAACAAGTATGATAGAACAAAAAAAACAGTGAGTAATAGAGGTGCAGTCTGAGAAGACCTCTCTGAGGAGGTGCACTGGAGAGAAACCTGAATGAAGGAGTAACTCAGGCAAAGATCTGAGGGAAGAATATTCCAGGCAGAGCAAAGAAAAAAATCCCTAAGGTGAAACAAGTGGTGGTAACTATTCATCATAAAGAGCAAGGGAGAGGTAAGGGTGGGAATAGTGGTGGAGAAAATGGAAAGGGAAGAGTAGATGCAAATCACTTTCACTCAGGGTTAAGGTGAAGTCATCTGGTGTTTTGAAGAGGACACGGACATACTGTCGTACACTCTTTTAAAGGATCATTCTAACTGTTGTGAGAACTAGCTTTGGAGAGCCAAGGCAGAAGTAAGGGGTTAGCTGGATACTTTAGAAGAGAAGTGATTGTAGTTTGGAGCAATGCGAAAGGTGATAAAAAGTGACTTGACTAAATAAAGTAGACCAATAAGAACTTGATAGACTACATGTGAGATTTGAGAGAGTGAAATTTAAAATGAACCTGAATATTTGGTGATATGTAAGAATTACTGCTAATTGTTTTAGGAGTGATGACAGTATTGTGGTTATGCTTTTTTTTGAGACATTATTACATTGAAATACTACTAATGAAATGATATGACATCCTGCTTCAAAATAATATTGAAGGGGAGGAAGTGGGTGGAAGCAGAAATGAAGCAAAACTATCCACGAGTTGACAACTGAAGGTGGGTGACAGAGTAATATAACAAACCTCCTTGTACTATCTACTTATGCATATGTTTGAAATTTTCCGTAACAATAAAAGTAAAAAGAAAATAAGGCCTCTAGGCTTTGTTCTGAGCAACTGGGGGAAGGTTGCACCATTTGTTGAGATGGGGAAGAGTTACTTGTTTTTGGTTTGGGGTCTTTTGGGGGTTGGGGTGTGGGTGGAGGTAATTAATCAAGAGCTCTACTGTATGTTGAATATTTGAGATACATACATAACTGACTAACCTTATTTGGAATCAGCCCTTCTGAAAAGTTGAACCTAATCTGATGAAAGACTTCTTTTATAGACTAAAGGAAAGATAGGGTTTCACTTTAAGCAGGGACTATGTCCGAAGAGCAAAAGGTCCATGACTACTGAGCCACCATCCACAATGTAAATTTTTCCAATGACTTGCATGACTTCTTGAAGCCAGGTCTGCTCCTGTGATGTTCCATAACTCTAGGGGCACCATCGCTAACAATGCATGCAACACTCTGCATTATAATTATGTTTGTGAGCTAGTAGACTGTGAGCTCTTTAAGGACTAAGGCCATGTTTTATCACTTTTATATCCACTGCATCTTGTAGAGTATCCAACATAATACTAGGCATGTAAATCAACATTTACTGAACAAATGAATGAATGGATCTTATGGCCTTTACAAGTGATTTCCCTTTTGCGTAAATACCTCTAAATGCCTCCATCCCAGGAGACCCTGCCCTGTCACTGACCCCCTAATGCTTAATCACATGAACATTCCTGTCTCCTAGTATATTCCACCCAAGGTCTCTTTTCCATTGATCAATTATTCTGTATCAGTATCTAATTAGGCAGGGAAAATGTCAAACCTTTTTTAAAGAGACTGATCTAGATGGTAACTGTACTAGTTGGGGTCAGGATTTAACAATATGGGTAAACTGTTGAACCACTGTATTGTATACCTGAAACCAAAAGAAGATTTATATTTAAATGATACTTCAATTTAAATGATACTTCAATTAAAAAAAAGAGAGAGACTGATCTAGAAAGGAATGGATTGGTTTTTCTCATCTTGAAGTCCAACTGTGATACTGGTTGAGGGAGAGAGTTGAATTTAAATTTAAAAGGCAAATGGTAACCCTGGTACTAAGACTCTCTGGAATAGCCTATTTCAGCTGGGTATCGGGGTATTCTGTGTGAATATCACAAAAAAGAACTGATGACTATTTTCTCAGTTCTCCCAAGGTGCACAGCTAGTACATCCTAGACACATAGAAATGAAGTTAATTCATTCTCTCTCCCAGAACCCTGACTGAGGAGGATACTCAAAATAGCTACTACAAAGAAGAAAAAGTATTTACTGGCATAAGGTATGATGAAGAGTTAAGTATAAAGCCTCTTTCAGAACTTACGTACTGTTTCTAAGAGACTTGCATTAAAAAAAAAATGAATGCTCTAAAATCTAAGATTTCAGGCTTGTTGTTCAGTATACTTGTAAAAATGTAGTTCTGATAGAGAAAAATTAGGCCAGGCACACAGATATTTGGTTGTCTGAGTCCCAGCATATACAGTAAGAACTTTTTCTAGAACTCTGTAATACATTGTTGAGTTTTTTTAAAACTCAAAGATATATATATTGCCCTTTCTCTAAGAAAGAGGGAAATATAGTCATATATGCTATTTGTGTAATACTGGAAACAAATGAAAATGGTGCTTAAGGGAGTTAAGAGGGTAAGGTTGATAGGAATAGGGTAAGAGGGGCTTCTTTTTTTATACCTTTTTCTGTTGTTGGATTTTTGAACCATGCAAATGCATCACCTAGTCAAAACTAACCTGTAATATACTATATTCTTCACTGAATCAGTATTTTCTTCTTAACACCACCTTGCATCTTAAGAGCAATTTTATACCAGAAATAGGCCAAATAGTCAGAAAAAAGGGAAAAATACTTTAGGTGATTATAAGAAACACCTAACTGTAATTAATACTAACAAATACTTTTAAAAAAGAAAATGAAAAATACTATTGTCTAAATCAAACCCAGCCATGACTGTTTTTGAACAGACTATAATCTAAGAATGGTTTTTCAGCTTTAAAGGTATGTAAAGAAAATATGCAACAAGGACCTCATGTGGCCCACAAAGTCTAAAATGTTTACTATGAGGTCCTTCGTAGAAAACATTTGCTGAATCCTGGTCTGAACATTTTTTGACACCTTCTTGTTAAAGCAGCAGAAGTATAAACTAGTCACCTTATACGTGCAGATAGTCAGTTCCCTCTTCCTGGTCTCGGTGTTCCTCTGCAGCAGTGTATTGCACAGCTGGAAAACCTGCTGCATGACAGCATCTTGTCGCAGGTCATCACGGCCCTTCAGAATGACCAAAGCACAAACAGCCAAACACAGTTCATTCTACTATGAAATCACAGAGAGTCATCTGAAGACAGCAAAAGGCAATCAGAAACCAATCTGGGCATCTGTGCTCCTCTTAACAGTCTCTTAAATAATGAAGACCTAATGCTGTTCTTTCATTTAGGGTACGCTGTAACACTGTATAGGCAAACCAATTCAGAAAAAAGAAGTTTCTCCTTGCTGCTTTTGCAATTAGACTAATTAAAACTCCTCTACTTGAGAGCATGCTGCAAAATACCTGGGTGGGGCAGCACTGTTTCATCTCTACTCCTTCCCAGCAAGGCCCAGAACTGGGGAACAGAATTAAGGGAGGGATGCTGTCCCTTTTGGGTACATTTAACACCACTAAGCACAGTGCTTAGCCTCAGGACACTGAAACAATGGTCTTCAACTTGGACTATTCAAGAAAATAAGCAACAACCACCAAAATATTTTTCCCTAACAAGCAAGCTGATTGTTGACTTCATCATGTCTGTACGTGTTAGAAGTATTCTTTTATCTCAAGCAACTGTTGGAATAATGATGGTCTTTCAGAGACACACAAAAAAAATGAGGAAAATGGTTTTGCTTCTAGGAAATATATTTCTACTCTGTAAGTTTTCCACACTTGTAATTATTCAGAATAAAAATAAAGACCCAACTAAAGCAAGAAAAATATCAACTACAGTTTTTCTTGGACTTCTTTCATTAACCCTCTAAGAACCACGGCACAGAAGGGAGGTCTCACCTTGACAAGCTGTCTCCTTTCCTTACCATCAGACCCCAAACAATCTATTATTTTTGGTAAATTTAAACCTCCTGCTAAATGAAATTCTGTTTTAAATGACTGTATAGTCACCAGATTTCCATATTCTCCTGTGGGATCCACCTAATAAAAAGTGTAAATATGATAATAGGTCAGATATACTACTTGTGTTAAAAAAAAAAGAATTATATGACAATTTTAGTATTAAACAGAGAAATGAATGACAATGTGCTATTGATTATGAACTGAAGTGATTAATATCTGTTTAAATGAAAGAAAGATTTGACATTGGAAAACCTTAAAAAGTAATACAGGTAACACAATTTGACTTCCTATTATCTCTTAATGAAAGTAGCATATAAAAAATCATAGTAGTGTACTGAGATGAATTTTAGAAAAGCATAGAAAGGAAGTTTTCTAGGTTTTCACTGATAAATATGGCATTTTCAGGAAATATACGGCAAAATAACTTTGCCACTATAGCTGGAAATATAGCAGTTAATCCATATGATGCAGCTACATTTCAAATCAAATAAGTACAAATACTAAGCACTAAAACCTGCAAACTTGATAGAGAGAATTACAATGTAGTTAAAATGATTATTTTCTGAACTATAAGCTTTATTACTATATATATCCCTGCCCACATGCTACTTCTAACAATGAAGTAATAAATTGGCCCACAAAGTCTAATCATGTCATGTATACTACAATTTATTACTATAATATATACCTTATTATTTAATACTATAACACATCACAGTGAACACATTCTAATGCATACAGAATTTTAAAAGCCAATATAAAATAATTAGGAACTTTCTTGCCAAGTTAAAAATTAATCTTGGCATAAGAACATGGAATATTTTCTTCTTTTGACCAATGAAGGTAACAGTCTACAGACCTTTATTAAAAAGACGAGCAATGTAAATCTGACAGCAAAAGAAAAGAAAGTAGGAGAGTCCTTTAAGTATTTGGCTTTGGCAAATTAAGGCTTTGGCAAAGGGAATCTAATAAAGAAAAAACTGTAAGTTGAAACAAATGAAATGGCCAATATTTAACTAATTTTGACTACAAAAAAATTGCTATTTCAAATGGTTTAACCTAATAAGGAGGAATCTAATTTAACAGGAAAACTAAAACAATTAATGGGCAATTACCTTAATTTCCATAGTAGGGACAACAACATCTTCTAAATTCTTGAGTTTAGTAATTGGCTGGTCTGCTGGAATATTTATGCCTTCTATATTGAAAACAAAGAGGTTTTGGTGACAACTGCAAATTGAGGAACAACACTGAAGATGGAGGAGAATTCAGCAGATGCCATACACTCCAAACTGTAGCTAATCTGTGGTTCAGGTTCGGATTTAGAAATGATGACCCAGGCTTCAGGACACAATGTATCTCAGGGTCATAGCGTAACAGTGGTTATCATGGCTTAGCAGTGAATCTGCAGGTTACCTAGCACTGGTAATTAGACCAGATTCCACCCGAGGGCTAGGCTGAGCATCTTAAGATAATTATGTAACAGTTTGTATAGCACACAGATAATGTACTCCTTCCATATTACTATTAAATGTGACTGAAAGATGTGACAATATTCTTTGCTTAGAAAAACACCATGAGAAGTCTGTTATTTTAAAGTAGTAATTTAAATGTGAAGATGATTCTGAATCATGGTTTACATAATTTTCAACAGAAACAGGAATATGATGATTAGTTTTGGGAGATACTTATAAGTGAATGCATATCATCAAATATTACTGCAACTTATAATTATTTGAACAGATACAGCAAAAAGAGTGAAGGATCACATGCAAGGCATTCTAACACTTCCCTCTAAATTATGGCCAATATGAAATGGTATGGCCTTCCATTTTTAAGTCCTAGGGTACAGTGAATAACCAACATAATTTTAAGAAACCTTTGACCCTGAAAACTCTGTTACTCAGTTATTTTAATGGACTTGCCCCTATGAATTCTCTGCAACAAGTTTTTGTACCAGCAATTACCCAGAGAAATCAGATAATTAATTCAGTACTATCACCTATTATCTGTTCCACCAAAAGATATTAAGTGAAAAAGTGACTGGGAGGTGTTGAAGCTATTAGATTAAAAACAGGGTTTTGGATCATGGGTGAATTGTAATAATCAGGACCTTCATATCTGTCATTAATATGTGTATGTGAGTTAAACAGATTTACATATTAGGCTCTATAATATCCTTACAGGGAATAACACAGCAAAAAAGCAACACTCATACAGTCAAACACATACTTCTCTGAGTCTTCCAGTGAGTGGCATCTAAGTTTGCTAGCATTATGTAAGCATCACAAAGTGCCTCAACACTTCTGACCATCTGAGGTTTCCTACTTCTGATAGTACGTATTATTCTGTGTGCAGCCTCAATTCGATCCTATTAATATAAAAAATAAAAAACATTACATAAGCAAATATCCAACAGTTAAACTGTTAGGAGTTATAATAACAAAAGGAAAAAGAATTTAGGTGCATATCTAGACAATGGAAAGACTATAATCTGTCAGATACAAACAAAACAGGCATCTTATAAATGAAATACATCAAAGGTATGAAACTCAAGAGTAAATGACTTGGGTCATTCAGAATCTATTTTTTCTTTGCTCATTGCTATCAGAAAAAAATGTAAAAGTACTACTGGTATCTCCTAGGCTTTGAGAAATATTCAGGAATTTTGAACCAATTTTAGGTGACATCCTAATAGCAAACAATTTACAGCCTAAATACTATCAGCAACATACATTCTTAGAATCCCTGAGACTTAAGAAAGGAAAATTCTGGAAAAAAATGAATATCACAATTCAAAAATTTTAATGTATATTTAATCCAAATACCTCATCAAGCTGAGAGATTTGTTTAGGTGCATTTTTGGTGATTCTACTCCTTTTTGCTGCCTCTGGTTTGGTCAAAAATTCATCTTTGTTTGCATTTGCCAAGGCCAGTATAATAAACAAAGTATGATAGGGGTGATCCATAGAAATTCTAGAGATGAGCTGTCAGAACATCATGAATTATTAGTTTTAAGCAAACACACACAAAAAAGAAAAATCCGTAACACTTTGCTTAACATTAAGATATGTGTTACTGTACTCTATGCTGCAGTGGACGGAGTGTGTGTGTACGTGCATGTGTGTGTGAGAGAGTGGTACATGAGGAGTAGGAGAGAGTAACTTACGTGGAATAAGAAGAAACAAAAGGAAATCTTTATTCCTGCCCTTACATAATAAATATGACTGACCAACATTTTTTGTATTTCTATTTCCTAGAGTAGAACAATAGTATGTAATAATATAAAAGAAAGGCAATTCTGTTTTGATTTTCAGGTTTACTTACATTATTAAGAACTTCATGAAATCCTAGGCCTCCCATCATTTTGGTTCCCATTCTAGCAGCCAATTGGTACATAAGAGGCAAAAATTTATATGATGGAATCTTCATTCCATCTCTCTACCATGAAAAAAAAATACAAAATTAAGAGACAAAGCACTTAAAACACTCATACATCTAAGCAAATGAATTATTCTAAGATAATAGTCTTCTAATAGCCCAACTGGTTGTTAATAAAACTTTACTAACTACATTTGTTTCCTTGTGATTTATCTTTCTGATGGGTATTCCAGATTGAGTCATCTGTAAGTCTTAATCTTTGATTCTAAATTTAGTTGTAGTCAGAAGTGGAATGCTTGGCACTGCTTATATTGCAGTGAATCCCAGTTAATACAAATGTGTATCTGAGGACTCCTGTGGTCTTGACTCCTGAGAAGTCAGTGTGTAATAAAATGGAAGAACTAAATCCCAGAAAAGAATAAAGCAGGGAGAAAAGACCATCTGGGATCACAGCTATTTAACTGCTTTCCAAATCTCCCAATCTAGCATTTTGGGCACTTCCCTGTGGTAACTACAGAGATACAAGGAAAGACTAACCTAAATTCTCTGTCTCTACATAAACATGTATCGCTGGAGCTAATCAAGTGTCTATGTGTACAGCACTGAACCAAGTGCCAGGGATACAAAGAAGTATACAAAAGCCAAGACACCGAGGGGCTTGTGGCTAAGCTGTTAAAGCACAGGCTGGAATACTGGCTTGAGAAAGACTTGCCTTCATCATGCCACTGACTTCAGAAACTCCAGAATTTTCAAGCCAGAGAGAACAAAGACGGAATATCCACAGATCATGTCCTTCTCCACTTAATAAACAACTGATGTAATTTTCAACTGCTTTACATAAGAAACGTTTGCGATCCTCTTTGAGTGCATGAAGCGCACGTTCATCCAGCTCCAGCTCTCGCTGAACCTTTACTGTGTATCTTGCATTGGATAATTAAAATAAAACACAAATGCCATTAAATTTTTTAGAACTACAAAATCATAAATCATAAAAAACATGAATGAAAAATCAGGTGTCCATCCCAAGGAAAAACCAAAATTCTAAGCAAACCTTACATCTGTCTTAAGTTTGTGCAACTTAAAAGCTATCCTAGGCAACTGAGAACCAAGTGGACTCATCCCAGGTATTTAGTTAACTTTATTCTCTACTTACACTAAAGTGTACAGACCAAAGGCAGGCATGAATAAAAGGTTTAATTACATCAAAATAGGTAACTCCTCACTATTTAATTTCAACATTGCTTCTAAATTATGATACCAACAAACAAACCAAAAAAGCAGAACAAAAAGCTAACATCCATGCACTCTACAATGAACTTAGGACCAGAGCAAGAGCAAAATATATATCTAAGGACCAGAGCAAGATATCTATCTAAGTATCTATACACATATAGTCACTGTATATTTGTATATCTTGTCAATTGTCACTTGGAGACACCTAATTACCTGTTGGTCTCAATTTTATGTTCCCTAAGAAGGCCCACTTCCTCTTTGGCCCTTTCCAGGAGAGCTTGCTTATTTTCAAATTCTGATGATTTCATGTAGTTTTCAATTCTCTGGTACTGAGTATCCGAGAACCGTGCTAATGAGAGAAATGCCTTCATTTTTCCATTTCTGAGCTCATCATTGCTTTCTCCTTCATAATTTCCAGCAACTTCCACTGCCTTCAAGAAAATATAATCCATGTATACTATATTTACAGATACTAAACACATCTAAAGAATCACTCCAGATCAAAAAATACTCACACTAAAGTATGACTGATACATATGTATAAACCAAATTATACAAAGTACGGTATTTTATTGACTTTTTAAAACAACTTTGACAGTGCAGAAATAACCAAAACAGCTAATATTAGTGTAGAACTGTGCAAAAACAAAGGGCTATATAAAATTTAAAGACAATCATGTAATGCTTTTCATGTTACACTTATTTAGTAAGGTTAGCCATTTCCAAAATTAGTTAAACTAAAGGAATAAGAAAAAAACAGGAAGGTCAAAAGGGGCTGGAGTACTGAAATCCTAGTCCTATTGTAAGGTGGATGGGCTACAGGTGAATAATAAAGGATACTTGCATAATCTGTAATCAGTAATTTCTGTAGATCGATAAATGGAGAAATGATCAGAAACAACTTGTTCAAAGAGTAGCTGGTGTTAGAGGGTAGAAAGAAGGCATATTTGAGCTTACTTTTAAAATACACTTCTTCTTTTGTAACATTCTGTTAGATTCTGTCCTAACGATTATATGGAGCTACAACAGTAATGAAAAGGTCAAGTATATTCATGCTAAATGACTCTTGCAAGCTTTGCTAGAAAATTTTACCTTTTCTAGGTAAGTCTCCATGATGGCCGCAGGATTTTCCAAGCAAGTCTCTGCTAACCAGGTGCCACAAATCCTCAGACATTCTGTGTGCAGAAGTTTTAGGTTGGGATCATTCTGTATATAAAAAGCAAAGTCTTAAAATGTAATTCATATCATGACTAATAAAAATATCTCCCATACAAGGGAAAAAAGCAGGTTAAAAATGTTTTTACTTATCACCTTTCTCCATACCACTATTTTAATAATTCCAAGTATGTAAGTTTATGAAATAATCATCCCCTACTGTTTTCATTATTATTTTCTATTATTGGAGCAGCTCACACTTGTTGAATACTTGTGTATACCAGGCACTTCCCAGTGGCCTTACATATTACTTCGTTTAATCCTCACAAGAACCCTATGGAGTGAGGACTGTTATTATTATCCTTAGTTTTCAGAGTAGAAAACTAAAACCGAGGCACAGAGAGGGTAGGTAACTCTAGCCAACTCTACTCCAGGGACCATATTGTTAAGCAATATTTAAATATCATGTTAGTGTCCATGTTTTAGTATAATGATGAATTTTCTAATATTGGAAGATATCATACAAGTGCTCAACACTGAAAGTGTTGTAAGCTGATATTCACTCAATAGGTGTCAGAAGGACATCATTGTGGCACAACCTTTAAACACTTCATGATTCCTACAAATGCCTCTACTTTGTCCATTATATGCTACAGAGTTATAGAAGCAACCAAGTTTTTAATAACTAATAAATGTTAGATAACATATTATATTTTCAAAGTATTTGGATTGACAACCTAATTATCCCAACCTGCTTTTTCTTTAACTTTTGTTCTTTCATGCATTTGCCGTTTCATATTGTTTTTATTTATTTCAAACTCATAGTAGCTCTTTCATGTTTGCGTTCCACTTTTCTTGAATTTTATACAAAGTTAAATAAAAAAGCTTAACATTGGGGTAAATTAAATAAATCTACCACAAGATGGACTGACAGAATCGCTGTAAATAGGGAAAATGAATACTTTCTCAACTTCTTTTGCAAACATTAATTTTCCTGACTCCAAAATTACAATTCCTTGTTCATGAATCAGTAATTTTAAGGCTTTAATAAAATCTTGGATTTACTAAAAATATTTTAAAGCATAATTTTTTTTATAACAGTAAAATACTAATTCATCCAATAAAAAAAGTGAACCTCTGTACAATTGGCATCCAACTTCTTGATCATTTGCTTGAGAATACTCAGGGCAAGACTCTGCTCCTTTTTTGCCCAAAATACTTGCGCTTCCTCCAGCTGCCACTGAGAGACTCCACAACTAGCTGACTTATACTGTTTAATTTGAAATATTGCTCTTTCAGGGATCTGAAAGGGAAAATGACATACAGGAATAAATACTTAAACTATTACTTCTACTACCACTAATAAAAATAACGAAAGTAGTAACTACTATTCATTGAGGGCTTGAGTATTTATTTGTCAGGACTGTCTTAACTACCTGTCTTCTCCAAGCCCATGTCTGCCTGTCTGCTTTCCACATATATATGTATATACATAAAATCATTGAATTGCTATCAGTATAAATTAGGTATCATCTCACTTTACAACCAGGAAATTGAGGCTTAAAGGAGGTCAAGGCTTAAACTCAGGTCTAACACCAAAATGGGAAATCTTAATCATGCTATGCACTATCTTAATAGTGATCTTTGTCTCTCAGTGACATTTCCTTCTTATTCACGCTTTCTACTTTCTGGGTAACAAAAGGAAAGGTCAAGAGGTGAGATCATAGCTTTAAATCCTATTACCTGAGTGTTTTTGAAAGTTCGGGCCAGTGTGGAGAGTTCTACAAGGTGTTTGGTAAGAATGTCCTTGAAACATTCTCTTTGAGAGCTCTCCATTTCCTTTTCCATCAAGATCTCCAAAATGACTGTGCGCAGAGCCATGATAGGCTCCTGAAAACTGAAATCACTGTCTTTGAGAAGCTGGGAGTGTTTCCGCCACTTCATGTATATTTCTGAGGGTTGCCTATCTGTGACTGATCTGAAAGCAAATTCACAGGATATACATAAGAGAAGTGAAAAAACAAAATGCTATTATGCAAGTTTTAAACTTAAGATGTAATATGATGGAGTTTTTACAGTAACAAGACTAGAACTTCTAACTAATCTGAAGTAAAGATAAAAAATTAGAAAAACTACAAAATGCTCAGACCTCTGAGGGTCAGCAGAGGCCACAAATGAACATTTTTAAAGATTTTAAAAATATTCTTCAACCTCACAAAAAGCATTTATAAATATATATCCTCCTGAAATGAGCACATATTATCAGGCCTGTCACACAGAATGCCTGCATCTCTAGACCTGTGGTAAAAGAGGACATGTCATCCAAGAAATGAAGTAAACTTGTTAGTTACCTAGTGTGCCAACCAGGCAAAGGGGTTGACTCTATACATAATTGCCGCTGTTAAAGAAATCATAGTCCCGTGAAGGAAATTCTGGCAGCTGGCAAACGTTTCATTTACCAACATTATTTATAAAGGAAGAGAAAATGCGTATTGTACAGTTTATAGGGACAGTATGTTTCCCAGATGTTCAAACTAAGCAATACTGTCCAATCCTTTGGGACTACTGTACTGAGAGAGATCAGCATGAAGCAAGGAGGCCAAAGGACAGGATGATGACGAGGAAATGGAAGCTCTTCCAGTTGCTTGATAAAGAAGGAAACAGTAACACAAACTCACAGGAACCCAAACTTTAATTCCTCCCCCAAATGACAGAGCAGCAGGTATCAAAATTTTTAATCTTGGAACTCCTTTACACTCATACAAATTAGTGACAATATCAAAGTATTTTTTCATTTTATTATATATACTGACATTTACCATATAAGAAACTAAAACAGAGAAAAATATATGTTATTTAAAAATAATAAATCTGTTATATGTTATAAATAACATTTTTTATGAAAAATAACTAAACTTCCCAAAATAAAATTTAGTGAGAAGAGTGGCACTGTTTTGCATGCCTGCAAATATCTTTGATGTCTGGCCTAAGACAGATAGCTGAACTCTCACTGTTGCTTCTGCATGGCTTTATTGTGTAGGATGTTTTGCTTGAGGTACATGAACAAAGACTACCCTCATACAGATAGGAGGGAGGAGCCTGCTTATAGTCTTTTCAGGCAGTTGTGGGTATTTTTCTCTGATACCTCACCAAAACTTCACTGTACTTCATGAAAGAATGAGACAGAAAAAGGAAGTAACATCTTGCTCTAACTGTAAAGATACTTTTGATTTCATAGACCCCTGAGGGACCTCAGGGACTCCCGGGGACCTCCTCCACACCATGCTTGGAGAACTGCTGCCCTACTGCGTGTCTGTTCATCAGCTCAAAAAACATTCCCTCTGCCTCTCTTCCTTATCATTCCCTACCAGAGAAAGAGCCAGTACTCTTTAGGGGTTTCTATTTTTTTTTCCTTTTTAGTGGTTTCTTAAGCAATTCTGTCCTCTGTTTAAAGATGTTTTTTATTCAGAGCAAAAATTGCTGACTCTGGCAGTAAGAACTATCAATATACTTATTAATGAAAGCAAAAGCAATTTTATTCCCTTATTCTCTAGCTAAGATGACCCACATTAATGGTTTTGTCTTCTATTATCTATGCAATTTTGAAAAAAATATATTTACTAATTCTAAAATTTCATTCTCCTTTCTACTTACAAAGCATATTCCAAGCTTTATTGTAGCATAAAGTACAGTGATCTTAGTAATTTTATACCCTCTTTTGGTAATACAGTGACTCAGAATGACAGGTCTCCAGGGGGCTCTAGAGACCATCAAACATAAATTCTCCATTTTAGAAATAAGGAAAACGAGGCCCAAAGAGCTCAAGTCTTTCCCAGGGAAACAAACTCCAAAGTTAGATCCATACTACCCTGAATAAATGTTTTATCTCATTTCCAATATTTCTAGGTCACTTCCTTCTCACCATTATAACATGCAATCTCCACTAACCACCTACTCCAAATTCACTGACAGTCACTGAATAAAGACCACTGAATGATTACTTAGAATCAGTCATTAGGAAAAAGCACTGGGATACAACAGTAAACTAGAGAATGGGTCCCACTTTTAGAAGCTTCTCGTATCCTTGGCAGAATATACACAAATGATACTAATACCAATGCAGTGCTAAAACAGAATGAAGTATAATGTGTTATGGCAAAAAACATGAGGAAACAACTTTATCAAGAGTAGAACAGGGAAAAAACTATAAAGAAACACAATAAAGCTAAATTTTAAAAACTTGAATTTTTACAATGAATAATTTTGAACATGTTTATTTTAATAAGAGCACAATCCACTAATCAACTTACTTATTTATTTATTAAGGTATCATTGATATACAATCTTATGAAGGTTTCACACAAGCAACATTGTGGTTACTACATTCACCCATATTATCAGTACCCCCAAACCCTACTGCAGTCACTGTCCATCAGCATAGCAAGATGCCACAGAGTCAGTACTTGTCTTCTCTGTGCTGTACTGCCTTCCCCGTGACCCCCCTCCATTATGTGTGTTAAATCATAATGCCCTTTAATCTCCTTCTCCCTCCCTTCTCACCCTCTTCCTTTTGGTCACAGCTACTCTATCTTTTTTTTTTAAGGAAATACCTTAAGTGTAGCTACCATCTGTCACCATACAAAGTTATTACAGTATTACTGACTATATTCCCTGTGCTGCACTTTTCATCCCAGTGGCTTATTTTATAACTGGAAGTTTGTACTTCTCAACCCCTTCAACTATTTCACCCATACCCCCCAAATCCTCCCCTCTGGCAACCACCAATTTGTTCTCTGTATTTATGAGTCTATTTCTGGGTTTTTTTTGTATTTTATAGTTTAGATTCCACATATAAAACACATATATTTATCTTTTTATGTCTGACTTATCTCAATAGCCTCTAGGTCCATCCATGTTGTTGTAGATGGCAAGATTTTACTAATTTTCATGGCTGTTATATATTGTGTGTGTGTAAATATATACATTTCTATATGTGTATATATATATATATATATATATATATATATATATACACACACACACACACCATGTCTTCTTTATCTATTCATCTACTGATGGTCACTAGGTTGCTGCCATATCTGTTACAACACTTTTTATTTCTTGTCATTTTGTTACTAGCCATTCTAACTGGTGTAAAGTGATATTTCATTGTGGATAACTTAAATCTTCATAAAAGGAAAGAAAAAAACCTACTGCAGGTCTCTTTTTATTTTTTAAAGTGACTGTTGGTAACAGAAAAGCTGTACTTGAGGATTACAAGGTCATATGAATCACATACCTTGAGAAAAGCTCCCCAATGTTTTCAAGCTCTCCAATGGCCTGCAGTCGGCTAAGTGTGGGGTAGAGAGAATACACAGACTCGAGGCTATCCTTACACAACTCTTCCACTTCCTTTACTCTAGTGGCAAAAAAGACAAAATACTTTGAAAAATAAGAGGTTTTCAGGAAGGTCAAAGTTCAAATTTGTTATTAAAGAGCTGTCATTCTAGGCTTTGATGTTGATCTGGGACTACTAATTCACAAGCACCAGGAAAATGCAGTGGAAATAAAGTAAGTTTTGAAATCATACAGAATTAGATCTAAATCCTACTTTTGCCACTTACGGCAATGTAACATTGGGCACACTATTGGATTCTTCTGGACCTAACTTTTTTTCACCTCCAGGATTAGTTTAAAGATTAGAGAACACATGGAAAGAGAATAACAAAGTGGCTAGAATATAATAAGCACTTAAATGGTAGCAAATATTATTTCTGTAATTAAAATATAGTATTTAATAGGTCACTAACTAATATTAAACAAAAAACAGTTAGTTACATTTATACAGCCTGTTATAGTTAAGTACTTTCTTGTGCATTATCTCATTTGTGCCTCATAACAAGCCTTTAAGTACTGAGCATTAGTCACCACTTAATAGAAGGAGCACAAGTGCTAAGAGAAAAAAACACCACACAGCTACTAGGGGAGACAAGGTGTAAACAGTGTACTGGACCAGGAGGAGAGCAAAGGAGTGGGGATCAGCAAGTCTTTCCTAAGGGTTCAGCATAAAGGACAGACCTGGGGTTCCAAAGGGGATTTCTTTTTTTAAAGGAAGGAATTTAAATATTTTTTTACCATGATTTATTCATTTTTTTAAAATGTTCTTTTTCTTTTTTTAATTAAAGTATTATTGATATACAATCTTAATATGATTTCACATAAACAACACTGTGAAGGAAAGTATATATTTGAACCACATACATAAATAAAAAGGTATTACATACGTAAAAATAATGTAATAATTTATGTTAAGTACCTATCATATGAGCATGCTCCTACATCTGAAAGAAAAAAATAAAGGCGTAACTATTAGCACTATTTATGTTATATGTAATATAAAAGGTAACTATTAGTACTATTTATGTTATATGACTGTATGTATGTGTGTATACATGTAAATATATATATATTTCACAAATGCACATTAAAGAATTCTCTAATTTAAAACATGGAGAATACTGTTTCAAGACACAGAAAATATGTCAAGATAGGCAAATCCACAGTTCTTATGAAAACATGGTTGCAGAGGGTAAAACTCAACTATGTATCCATTTCTCAGAAGTGTAAAAGCTATGAAATGGTTAATAACTGGATATTGCCTCTTCCTTTTGCACTGTTTGAGTTTCAATACTGATTGGGTGAATTATTTATTACACAGGGAATTTTTTTTGAGAGGAGGGCAGGAATGACAAGGAAACAGTCTCACCTAGGCCTTATCTCTTCACCAGTGTAAATCCTTACATTGAAATTATTCATCAAGTTTTCAAAAAAAGAAGACATGACATTAAGTGTTAAAATACAATAACTCTGTTTTTATAATACCTGGCATACTTGAGACTCTCATAAAATGTAGAGAATTCTCTATCTCTTAGAGACTGCAGAGCATTGTACAATGCTTCGTGGTAACTGGTTCCTTCTATTCCTTTGCTGTGGGATAATTTTTAAAATGAAAAAACACATTTAAAAACAAAGAATATGCATGCATAATTTCACGAAAAGACAAAATCTGAACACTAAAATTAAGACTTTTCCATTTAAAAATGCATTTCTAGAAATTTCGATAAGAAATACAAAAGATTTTGTGAGTTATTTAAATTCCACAAGCAGAAGTACATTTCTCAGATATTTTGCCTAGTTCTAAGTATGCTATATTCTCTTTTACTTATTCAAGGAAAACAATATGGGTCAGGTACTAGGTACCAGGTTCTAGATGCACAGAATCCATCAGTGGACAAGTCATATCAGGTCATTATTCTTACGAAGTTCATATTGCGGTTAGGAGCAGATAAAGAAAAATCACAAGTCAGTGGCAAGAAACATACAGAGAATTAAAATAGGACAAAAAATAGAATGACTGGGTAGCTATTTAAGAATGGTTGGTCAACCTCATACCACTCACGACTTCCGGGAAAACGGCGGCGTGAGCAGGGTGGCAGAAATCTCCTCCCAAAACTATATATATCTATGAAAATACAGCAAATACATCTATTCCTAAAAGAGAGACCAGAATACACAGGAAAGTGCACAGCATGCAGCTACACCTGAGAGGACTCGGCAAACCGCAAGGTGGGTAAGATACAGAGCTGCGACCCGGCGAGACCCGAGCACTCACCCACCACTGCGCACCGGCAGGAAGAGAGGATTCAGAGCCACGAGGGAGTGGAAGAACACCCCGCCAAATAACCAGCCCTGGTGATCTCCACGGGGAGTGTGGACACACATCGCGCAGTGTAACAGAGATTGGAGACACAAAGGGTGCAGGATCTGAGCAGGGAACGCGCCAGGGTGCTTGCAGCCAGCTCCCAGGAAGAAAAGAAAAAGAAAAAAAAAACGAAAAGCACGAGCTTTTCTCAGCGGTCTTAAAGAGACAGGAGCCCAGCGGAGGAGCTGGGATCGCCCCGGAACACTCAGACCAGCGGGCTGGAGTCCTGGGGAGTTTCGGACCCTTTAGCTGGCGACTGGGAAAGGGTGGCCACACATCAACTTCCCAGAGACCTACAGCCTCCCATTTGTTCCCACCCTGGCCAGACCTATAAAGGGCCCTGCGGAGCAGCGCGGCCACGGCTGCAGAATAGTGGAGCAACAGCGCCACCTACAGCATCCCCACAGAATCTACTCCCGGTGGGGTTTTTTTTTTTGGTTGTTTTGGTTTTGTTTTGCTTTTATTCTTTCTTTTTTTTCTTTCTTTCTGTCTCTTTCTTTTCTTTTTAAAGTCTTAAAAAGCCCAGCTGACATATGTGTCAACTACCAGCGACCACATCTATAACCATGAAAAGACAGAGGAATATGGTCCAGACTAAGATTGACCAGACAATCATAGAGAGGGAGCATGAAGGGATGGAAATGCATAATCTTCCTGAAAAAGAATTCAGAATAAAAGTCATAACCATGCTGATGGACCTACAGAGAAATGTGCAAGAGCTGAGGGAGGAAGTGAGGGAAGTGAGGAAAGACAATGCAGAAATCAGACAAGCGATCGATGGGCTTCACAGCAGACTGGACAAGATGCAAGAGACTGTTAATGCAATAGAAATCAGAGAACAGGAATACAGAGAAGCTGAGGCAGAGAGAGATAAAAGGATCTCTAGGAATGAAAGAATATTAAGAGAACTGTGTGACCAATCCAAACGGAACAATATTCGCATTATAGGAGTACCAGAGGAAGAAGAGAGAGAAAAAGGGATAGAAAGTGCCTTTGAAGAAATAATTGCTGAAAACATTCCCATGCTGGGGAAAGAAATAGTCTCGCAGTCCACGGAAGCCCACAGATCTCCCACACAAGGGACCCAAGGAAGACAACACCAGGACACATAATTATTAAAATGGCAAAGATCAAAGATGAAGACAGAGTATTAAAGGCAGCTAGAGAGAGAAAAAAGATCACCTACAAAGGAAAACCCATCAGACTATCATCAGATTTCTCAACAGAAACCTTACAGGCCTGAAGAGAATGGCATGATATACTTAACGTAATCAAACAGAAGAGCCTCGAACCAAGAATATTCTATCCAGCACGATTATCACTTAAATATTACAAGGGATTAAACAATTTCCAGACAAACGAAAGTTGAGAGAGTTTGCCTCTCATAAACCAACACGACAGGATATCTTAAATGGACTGCTCTAGAGGGAAGCACCCCTAAAGCTAAAAAGATGTAACCAGAGAAAATAAAATCATAGCAAAGAAAGCAGACTATCCAAATACTAACTAAAGGCAAAGAATAAAACATCTAGTAAATAAAGAATGGAGGAGGAAGAATGAGAAAGGAGAGAAATAAAGAATCATGAGACTGTGCTTACAATAACTTAACAAGAAAGGAAAGTTAGACTGTTAGATAGTAGAAAAGCTACCCTTGAACCTTTGGTAACCACGAATATAAAGCCAGCAAAGGCAATAAGTACATATCTATCGATAATCACCCTAAATGTAAATGGACTGAATGCACCAATCAAAAGACACAGAGCAATAGAATGGATAAAAAAGCAAGACCCATCTATATGCTGCTTACAAGAGACTCACCTCAAACCCAAAGATATACACAGACTAAAAGTGAAGGGATGGAAAAAGATATTTAATGCGAACAACAAATAGAAAAAAGCAGGTGTTGCAGTATTTGTATCAGACAAAATAGACTTCAAAATGAAGAAAGTAACAAGAGATAAAGAAGGACATTACATAATGATATGGTGTCAGTCCAACAAGAAGATATAACCATTATAAATATATATGTACCCAACACAGGAGCGCCAGCATATGTGAAGCAAATACTAACAGAATTAAAGGAGGAAACAGAATACAATGCATTCATTTTAGGAGACTTCAACACACCACTCACTCCAAAGCACAGATCAACCAGAGAGAGAATAAGTAAAGACACAGAGGCACTCAACAACACACTAGAACAGATGGACCTAAAAGACATCTACAGAACTCTGCACCCAAAAGCAGCAGGATACACATTCTTCTCAAGTGCACATGGAACATTTCCCAGAATAGACCACATACTAGGCCACAAAAAGAACCTCAGTAAAGTCAAAAATATTGAAATTCAACCAACCAACTTCTCAGATCACAAAGGTATAAAACTAGAAATAAACTTTAGAAAGAAATCAAAAAGGCTCACAAATACATGGAGACGTAACAACATTCTCCAAATTAATCAATGGGTTAACGACCAAATCAAAACAGAAATCAAAGAATATATGGAGACTAATGACAACAACAAAACAAAGCCACAACTGTGGGACGCAGTAAAGGCAGTACTAAGAGGAAAGTATATTGCAATCTAGGCCTATCTAAAGAAGAAAGAACATTCCCAAATGAATAGTCTAAAGACACAATGACTAAAATTGGAAAAAGACGAACAAATAACGCCCAAAGTCACCAGAAGGAGGACATAATAAAGATTAGAGAAGAAATAAATAAAATTGAGAAGAATAAAACAATAGAAAACATCAATAAAACCAAGAGCTGTTTCTTTGAAAAAATAAACAAAATAGATAAACCCCTAGCCAGACTCATTAAGAGTAAAAGAGAATCTACACAAATAAACAGAATCAGAAATGAGAAAGGAAAAATCACGATGGACCCCACAGAAATACAAAGAATGATAAGAGAATACTATGAAAATCTATATGCTAATAAGCTGGAAAACACAGAAGAAATGGACAACTTCTTACAAAAATACAACCTTCCAAGACTGACCAAACAAGAAACAGAAAAACTAAACAGACCAATCACCAGCAGCAAAATTGAATCAGTAATCAAAAAACTACCCAAGAACAAAAACCCCAGACCAGATGGATTCACTTCTGAATTCTACCAGACATATAGAGAGAAATAACACCCATTCTCCTTAAAGTTTTCCAAAAAATACAAGAGGAGGGAATACTTCCAAACTCATTCTATGAAGCCAACATCACTCTAATACCAAAAGCGGACAAAGACCTCACCAAAAAAGAAAATTACAGACCAATACCCCTGATGAACGTAGATGCAAAAATACTCAACAAAATATTAGCAAACCGAATTCAAAAATACATCGAGAGGATCATACACCATGATCAAGTGGGATTCATCCCAGGGATGCAAGGATGGTACAACATTCGAAAATCCATCAACATCATCCACCACATCAACAAAAAGAAGAACAAAAACCACAGGATCATCTCCATAGATGCTGAAAAAGCATTTGACAAAATTCAGCATCCATTCATGATTAAGACTCTCAACAAAATGGGTATAGACGGCAAGTACCTCAACATCATAAAGGCCATATATGACAAACCCACAGCTAACATCATACTTAACAGCGAGAAGCTGAAAGCTTTTCATCTAAGATCGGGAACAAGACAGGGATGCCCACTCTCTCCACTGTTATTCAACATAGTACTGGAGGTCCTAGCCACAGCAATCAGACAAAACAAAGACATACAAGGCATCCAGATTGGTAAAGAAGAAGTCAAATTGTCACTATTTGCAGATGACATGATACTGTACATAAAAAACCCTAAAGATTCCACTCCAAAACTACTAGAACTAATATCTGAATTCAGCAAAGTTGCAGGATACAAAATTAACTCACAGAAATCTGTTGATTTCCTGTACACTAACGATGAACTAACAGAAAGAGAAATCAGAAAAACAATTCCATTCACAATTGCATCAAAAAGAAGAAAGTAACTAGGAATAAACCTAATGAAGGAAGTGAAAGATCTGTACTCTGAAAACTACAAGACACTCCTAAGAGAAATTAAAGAGGACACTAACAAATGGAAATGCATCCCATGTTCTTGGCTAGGTAGAATAAATATTGTCAAAATGGCTATACTACGTAAAGCAATCTACAGATTCAACGCAATCCCTCTCAAACTACCAACAGCTTTCCTCAATGACTGGAACAAAGAATTCTAAAATTCATATGGAACCGCAAAAGACCCCGAACAGACAAAGCAATCCTGAGAAGGAGGAATAAAACAGGGGGAATTATGCTCCCTGACTTCAAGCTCTGCTACAAAGCCACAGTAATCAAGACAATTTGGTACTGGCACAAAAACAGACCCACAGACCAGTGGAACAGAATAGAAAATCCAAACATTAACCCAAACATATAAGGTCAATTAATATTTGATAAAGGAGCCTTGGATATACAATGGGTAGATGACAGCCTCTTCAGCAGCTGGTGTTGGAAAAACTGGACAGCTACATGTAAGAGAATGAAACCGGACTACTGTCTGGCCCCATACTCAAAGGTAAACTCAAGGTGGATCAAAGACCTGAATGTAAGTCATGAAACCATAAAACTCTTAGAAAAAAACATAGGCAAAAATCTCTTAGACATAAACATGACCGACTTATTCATGAACATATCTCCCCAGGCAAGGGAAACAAAAGCAAAAATAACCAAGTGGGAGTATATCAGGCTGAAAAGCTTCTGTACAGCAAAGGACACCATCAGTAGAACAAAAAGACATCCTACAGTATGGGAGAATATATTCATAAATGACGTATCCGATAAGGGGTTGACATCCAAAATATATAAAGAACTCACACACCTTAACAAACAGAAAGCAAATAATCCAATTAAGAAACAGGCAGAGGACATGAATAGACACTTCTCTAAAAAAGAAATTCAGATGGCCAACAGGCACATGAAAAGATGCTCCACATCGCTAATCATCAGAGAAATGCAGATTAAAACCACAATGAGATATCACCTCACACCAGTAAGGATGGCCAACATCCAAAACACAAACAACAACAAATGTTGGCGAGGATGTGGAGAAAAGTGCACCCTCCTACACTGCTGGTGGGAATGCAAATTAGTTCAACCATTGTGGAAAGCAGTATGGTGGTTCCTTAAAAAACTCAACATAGAAATACCATTTGACCCAGGAATTCCACTCCTAGGAATTTACCCAAAGACTACAGCAGCCCTGTTTGAAAAAGACAGATGCACCCCTATGTTTATCGCAGCACTAGTTACAATAGCCAAGAAATGGAAGCAACCTAAGTGTCCATCAGTAGATGAATGGATAAAGAAGATGTGGTACATATACACAATGGAATACTATTCAGCCATAAGAAGAAAACAAATCCTACCATTTGAAACAACATGGATGGAGCTAAGGGTATTATGCTCAGTGAAATAAGCGAAGCCGAAAAAGACAAGTATCAAATGATTTCACTCATATGTGGAGTATAAGAACAAAGAAAAAGACTGAAGGAACAAAATAGCAGCAGACTCACAGAACCCAAGAACGGACTAATAGTTACCAAAGGGACAGGGACGGGGGAAGATGGGTGGGAAGGGAGGGAGAAGCAGGAAAAAGGGCATTACAATTAGCAGATGTAATGTTCGGGGGGCATCGGGAGGGTTGTACAACTCAGAGAAGACAAGTAGTTATTCTATAGCATCTCACTACGCTGATGGACAGTGATTGTAATGGGGTTGGTGGGGGGGACCTGATAAAGCGAGCATTTAATAACCATAATATTTCACATGTAATCATAGATTAATGATATCAAAATAAATTATTAAAAAAAAAAAGAATGGTTGGTCAGGAAAGGTTTCTCTGAGATGTGACATTATTAAACCAGAGTCTGAAATGTCAAGAAACCACGCACATAACAGGGGAAAAAAGAAGATACACTTAAAGCTTATAAGTAGGAACAGGTTGGCCTGATGGAAAAACATGGAGAAGGCCTATGTAGCTGAAATATAGTAGGCAAAAGGAAAAATAAGGTGATTTATAGAAGCAAGCACGTATAAGCTCATAGAATAAAATGCATTAAAAACATGAATGCGTATTTCTAATTTTATAGCAATCTAATAGTCTGAAATTTGAAAGATACTTCAATTAGTGAAAACATTTTTCCTCTGGTGGTAATTAAACATGCAATTAATATTTGCTGTTTATGTTTTCAAGACTTTTTACATAAATATAAGTATTTCATTAAATTAAGGGTTTGGCTTTTCATTCAGAAAACATGGTGATCTTTCATATATGTTATAAACATTACCCTATGTTAAAGACTTAGTAGTATTTTTTATAAAAGAAAATATTTCATAAAGATAAGAAGTCTTTTGTGTACCATCCAGTCAATAAAAGTGCTATATGATTAACTCAAACGTCTCCATCAGGGATTGGGAAGGGAAGTGCCTTATTTTTCTTTGTATTTATAAACAATAAGCAAGAAGATTCTCATGAGAAAATACATTTTATATTTCTATTTTCAAATATATCTTGAGGGTAGGGGTGGTGTTGCCTTAATGGACAAAAAGAGTGAAATTCAGGCCTCGGTATGTTAACTGCTTATTGCTATCTTATTTAAGCATTTAGGCGTATCTATAGTTTGCATCATCTACAAAACATAAAAAACACAAATCCTGTTACTTTTATAGAGCATGGGAAAAAGTTTATTGCTTATAACTAGGAGAAATAGGCAATAAAAAGGAATCAAAAGTTCTTACTTGACAGAAATGCAGTGATCCCACTGCATATTCCTCCAGGCTGCTTGGTAATGAAGTTCCTGTAATTCAGCACACCGCTCTTTATTTTCATGGTCTAATCCTTTTAAGTACATAGAAAGAATATGGCAGAGTCCTAGATTCTGCAAGGCCTGAGCAGAAGTTAAAAAAAAAGAATAGCAAACATGACAAGGAACTTAAAAAAATTTTAGTACTTCACAATGTATCACTGAAAATACCAAAATATTGTTTAGTATGTTCCCACAAAACACAAAGAGCTCAAAGGACTCTAATATTTGATGGAAGAATGACTGAGGAATATTAGCCTTAACAGAAATGATAGCTTCTGACACCAATTCTGGTGCAAACTATGAGAAATAGTTTAGAAGAGATTTCCCATGGGAAGGACTTAATTAACTACCAGACAAACTGTACACAGTTAGGAAATGTCTTCTTACTGTTAACTAACAAGATTATGATCAAATCCACACTACCTTTTAGGTCAGTAACCTGTCCAATCTACCTGTGTATCCCTCCAAGTTTTTAGCCCAATGCCTGAAAAACTGGAAACTTTCAGTCTTATCTCTAGAGTTTATCTGGCTGTGTAAATACTCCACTGACATACTGAAATAATTTTAGCACTATACAAGTAGTGCTTTACCAAAGCAGAAATAACACATACCTGAATTATTCCTGCCTGGCGTGTTGAGGAGGCGATTGCTGTCTCAAGGTCATACGTTACTAGAGCTTTCCCCCACATTGCTTCATGTTCATATGTTCGTAGTCTACAATTGAAGATTTTCAAAACACCTTTGAGTTGTACATGCATGTAACTCCCTCACAAGTAGAATTAGTACACCATTATTTAGAAAAATGCAATTTACCTAGTAAGAGGTTGTAGCATTTTCCCTCCACCACACCCATAAAGACTATCGGGCTCTCCTATACTTCTGTAGATTTCTAAGAGTAGATCCTACAAAATGGAAATCACAAAAATTCGGAGAAAAAATCACCTTAGGAAGTTAGCAAACTGGATTATACCAATACCTACACATGACTGCCAACTCTGTTATGCTATAAAAGTAAAATACGATATTGAAATATCTACTAAAGAATCAGAAACACAGAAAACTGATCCCAGACAACAGAATGGTTGTGATTACCTGAAAATTGCCGACGATTTTCTGAATTAGGTAAGAAATAAATCTCAACCTACAGGATTTTAAAACATGCAATAATAATCATAAAAACAAACAAAGAACCTGTCAATAGCTACACTGTACATGGAAAAATGATGTTCCTGAAAAAACTGAATTTGGTAAAAATAAAGGTCATCAGTTTTTTCTGTAAGAAAATTCAGAACCGCATTATGCCACAATTGGTAAAATGTGATATGGATAAAGAAGTACTTTGAAGACTCAAATTTTTTTGCAAAATTTACATAGGAAAATGAAGGGGGTAGTGTAATCACCATAATATTGCTCGTTTAATTGTAGATTAATGACATCAAAATAAACTTAAAAAAATTTACATAGGAAAGATGCTGTTTAAATTGATTCTGATTAAAACCATCTTAGTAAAACAAAAAATGAATTAGAAAAAAATAGAAAATTGAAAGTTAAAAACTGTTATCACCCAGAAAATTGAAAAAGCAATTTGTCATAATGGTGCTTGCTCCAGAGAGTATTTTCTAAATAAAAATCATGGATGTTGACATAATTCTATAATTCTAGTTTATTCTGTTCATAAGCCTGAAGTCACACCCTCTGTTTTGGACCATTCAGTAGCTAGGCCTACCATGGGGCCTGGTACACAAAAGATATTCCAAAACCTCAATAAAAAAGAGTAAGACTATAAAGAGACAAAAAAGGGAAAGAAAAAAATCAGAATAGGATAAAAAAGGTACAAAAACATATTTCAAGCAAGGCATGATGGACAAAATCAGGTGGAAAAAATCATCCCAGCACACTCAGCTCATGTTAATGAAACATTAAGGGAAGATATTGACTGAAAGGTGACTAGCAGACTTTAACATAAAGTTTAGGGGTGACATTAGCAAGTGCTAACTCAGTAGAGAGACAGCAAGGGAAAGAAATGGAGATGGCAAACAGACACCTCTTCATAAAGTTTGGCTGTGAAGGAAAAGGAGAGAAAAAGGATGACATTTAAGAGAAAACAAGGGAAGCAGTAAATGGTTTTGTGTCAGTTTGAAGGATAATGTTTTCAGTAGGAGAAGTGTGAAAATAAATATGCTGAGAGGGAGCACAGCACAATGAAAAATAAATTTTCTGAGAAAGAGTTGATGAAAAAGAACACACTGGAAAGATTAGTCTTGGACAGAAGGAGAAACTGTTTCTCTACTTTAACAGGAGGAAAGGTTACTATGAAGTGGACGCAGGCAGATTTCTATGTCTGATAGCAGGATGTGATACCAGGCAAGCTGAAAGAAAAAGCAGAGAGAAAAGATCAGAGGTTTAAGCAAAGATGGAGTAGAAATTGTCCTTTCACAGGAATTAACGGACCAAAGAAATTCAGAATGGACCAATTTAAACCAGACATTAAGAAATTTACAGAGGACCAGCTTAAAGATGGCAGCATCAGAGGTGAGACAGAGACCTCCTCCCAAAACCACATATAGTATGAAAATATAGCAAATACATCTAATCCTAAAAGAGCAACAGGAAAGAAGGCTGCAACACATTGCCTGCTGGGGAAAAGAAAAGACCTCACGGAAAAGGGTAAAATGCCAAAACTGTGATTTGGCAGGACTCAAGCCCTAACCGCACCTCAGCTCAGTGGTGGGAGTGAGAGAAACGGAGCAGGGAGGGGGTGGAGGCCAAGGACTGCTGAACAACCAGCCCTGGAGATCTGCTCTCGGAGGATGAACCTACATTACATGGTCCTCTGGAGATTAGTGGGGTTGGAAAGCTAAGAATGGCAGAATACTTGGAGAGACTGAGATTCCAGCTCCTTGTGAAGAACAGGCTCTCACAACAAGCCGCTCTGTGACAAAAGACAGGTAGGCACTCTGAGAGACTTCCACAGCAAGGGGGCTGCTACAGGGGCAAGGATTGCACAGAGCTTGCTGCTCAGGAGGAAGGACAGGTGGACAAAATTGTCACAACGAATTCAGCCCAGCAGGTTGGAATGTTCAGGAGCATCAGGTGCTCCATCCCCATGTCTGCAATGCAGCTCTGAGGCACCCCACCATGACATGCAGTCTGACGATCCGTCCTCCCGGCTGGCACTGGCTTACAAAACTGCTACCCCCACTACTGGGCCACACCAGGCAGAGGGTGGCCCTACCTGTGGCAGGTACAAGACATAGCATAAAGGCTCCTCCCTATGTACTCGGCCCACTGGCATTCGCAGTGGTGGCAGGCACAACACCTGGGAAGCAGGAAAGAGCACTTGCCACCAGCAGGAACCACTGTGGCTCACTTGGCAGTACCCAAAGGGTAGCCCCACTTACAGCACCTATGGGGGCCTAACCAAGAAGCTACCCCCTACGCGTGCAGCTCATAGGCCGTAACAGTGGAGGCAGGCACTACAACCGGGAAACAGGAAGGAGCTCTCTCCTCCAGGCAGGCACCAGCACAAGTAGCCTGTGATGCCTGCCATCACCCCAGGGGTGGAGCAGCTCCAAGCAGTAGAGCTTCTGGACACTAGAGGGGGCTGCCTACACCATGTTAATACTACAAATATGAAACGTGAACAGAAGCTGATACAACCCAAAATACCACAAACACCAGAAAGAGGACCAATTAAAACTGAACTCACAAATCTTCCTCAAAAAGATTTCAAATTAAAAATCATAAACTTGCTCACAGAGCTACAGAAAAATATTCAACACCTCAGGGAGGAATTCAAGAAAAGATAGAAACTGAAAAATACAGTGTCTGAAATGAAACATACAATAGAGGGATTTAAAAGCAGATGAGACGAAGTAGAGGAGACAGTAAATGAAACAGAAATTAGATAACAGGAACACAAAGAAGCTGAGACCCAGAGAGAAAAAAGGATCTCTAGGATTGAAAGAATATGAAGAGAACTGTGTGACCAATCGAACACGAACAATATTTGCATTATAGGGGTAACAGAAGAAGAGAGAGAAAAGGGGATAGAAAGTGTCTTTGAGGAGATAATTGTTGAAAACTTCCCCAGTATGGGAAAGGAGATAGTCTCTCAGGCCATGGAGGTGCACAGATCTCCAAACACAAGGGACCCAAGGAAGACAAGACCAAGACACACAATAATTAAAATGGCAAAGATCAAGGATAAGGATGGAGAATTAAAAGCAGTCAGAGAGAGAAAAAAGATCACCTACAAAGGAAAACAAATCAGGCTATCATGAGACTTCTCAACAGAAACTTTACAGGCCAGAAGGAAGTGGCATGATACATTTAATGAAATTAAACAGAAGGGCCTAAAAACAAGACTATTCTATCTGGCAAGATTATCATTTAAATTTGAAGGAGGGATTAAACAATGTCCAGATAAGCAAAAGCTGAGAGAATTTACCTCCCACAAACCGTTTCTACAGTGTATATTGGAGGGACTATAGATGGAAGAGTTCCTAAGACTAAATGGCTGTCACCAGAGGAAATAAAACAATAGTAAAGAAAGTAGAATTAATTACTAACCAGATGCAAAATCAAATCAACTACCCACATAGTCAGTCAAGGGATAGACAAAGAGTACAGAATATGATACAGAATAGGAAGAAAAAGGAGGGAAAAAAAAACCCTTTAGATTGTTTTTGTAATAGCATACTAAGAGAGCTAAATTAGACTGTTAGATAGTAAGGGAATTATCCTTGAACCTTTGGTACCCACAAATCTAAAGCCTACAATGTCAATAAACATATACCTATCGATAATCAAACTAAATGTAAATGGTCTGAATGCACCAATCAAAAGACATAGAGTCACTGAATGGATAAAAATACAAGACCCATCTATATGTTGTCTACAAGAGACTCAATTCAAACCGAAAGACATACACAGACCAGAAGTCAAGGAATGGAAAAAGATATTTCATGGAAGTAATAGGGAGAAAAAAGCAGGTATTGCAGTACTTTTACCAGACAAAATAGACTTCAAAACAAAGAAAGTCACAAGAGACAAAGAAGGACATTACCTAATGAGAAATGGGATAGTCCAACAAGAGGATATAACCATTATAAATATCTATGTGTCGAAGATAGGAACACCTACATATGTGAAACAAATACTAACCGAATTGAAGGGGCAAATAGAATGCAATACATTCATTTTAGGAGACTTAAACATACCACTCACTCTAAAGGACAGATCAACTGGACAGAAAATAAATAAGGAAACAGGTACTGAACAACACATTAGAACTGATGGACCTAACAGACAGCTACAGAACACTAAACCCAAAAGCAGCAGGATACACATTACACTCAAATGCACATGGAACATTTCAAGAATAGATCATAAACTAGGACACAAAAAGAGCCTCAGTAAATTCAAAAGGATTGAAATTGTACCAAAAGGCTTCTCAAATCGCAAAGGTATGAAACTAGAAATAAATTATGCAGAAAAACCCAAAAAGGCCCACAAAAACATGGAGGCTTAACAACATGCTCCTAAATAATCAATGGATCAATGACCAAATAAAAACAGAGATCAAGCAATATATGGAGACAAACGACAACAATAACTTAACACAGCAGAGCAGGCAACGCTAAGATGGAAGGATATTGCAATACAGGCCTACCTCAGGAAAAAAGAACAATCCCATATGAACAGTGAACACTCACAATTAATGAAACTAGAAAAAGAAGAACAAATGAGGCCTAAAGTCAGTAGAAGGTGGGACATAATAAAGATTAGAGCAAAAATAAATAAAATCGAGAAGAATAAAACAACAGAAAGAATCAATGAAAGCAGGAGCTGGTTCTTGAGAAAATAAAATAGATAAACCCCTAGCCAGACTTATCAAGGAAAAAAGAGTCTACACACATAAACAGAATCACAAATGAGAAAGGAAAAATCACTATGGACACCACCAAAATACAAAGAATTATTAGAGAATATAATGAAAAATTATATGCTAACAAATTGGATAACTTAGAAAAATGGACACCTTTCGAGAAATATACACCTTCCAAGGCTGACCCAGGAAGAAGTAAAGAATCTGCACACCAATTACCATCAACAAAATTGAATTGGCAATCACAAAACTACCTAAGAACAAAATCCCAAGACCAAATGGCTTCACCACTGAATTTTATAAAACATTTAGTGAATACCTAATACCCATACTTCTTAAAGATTTCCGAAAAGTACAAGAGGAAAGAATATTTCCAAACTCATTATATGAAGCCAGCATCACTCTAATACCAAAACCAGGCAAAGACACCACAAAAAAAACAAAACTAAAGACAAATATTCCTGAGGAACACAGATGCAAAATACTCACAAAATATTAGCAAACCAAATTCAAAAATACATCAAGAGGTTCATACATCATGATCAAGTGGGATTCATCCCAGGGATGCAAGATGGTACAGCATTCGAAAACCCATCAACATCATTCACTATATCAATAAAAAGAAGGACAAAAATCACATGATCATCTCCATAGATGATGAAAAAGCACTTGACAAAAATCAACATCCATTCATGATAAAAACTCTAAACAAAATGGGTATAGAGGACAAGTACTTCAACATCATAAAGGCCATATACGACAAACCCACAGCTAACATCATACTTAACGGCAAGAAGCTGAAAGCTTTTCATCTAAGATTGGGAACAGGACAGGGATGCCCACTCTCCCCACTTTTATTCAACATAGTACTGGAGGTCCTAGCAACAGCAATCAGACAACAACTAAAAATAAAAGGCATCCAGATTGGCAAGGAAGAAGTCAAACTGTCACTGTTTGCAGATGACATGATATTGTACATAAAAAACCCTAAAGAATACACTCCAAAACTAATAGATCTAATATCTGAGTTCAGCAAAGTTGCAGGATACAAAATTAATACACAGAAATCTGTTGCATTCCTACACATTAACAATGAACTAGCAGAAAGAGAAATCAGGAAAACAATTCTATGCACAACTACATCAAAAAGAATAAAATACTTAGGAATAAACCTAACCAAGGAGGTGAAAGACCTATACCCTGAAAACTACAAGACACTCATGAGAGAAATTAAAGAAGACACCAATAAATGGAAATATATCCCATGCTCATAGATAGGAATAATTAATATTGCCAAAATGACCACCCTGCCTAAAGCAATCTACAGATTCAATGCAATCCCTATCAAAATACCAACAGCATTCTTCAACCCACTAGAGCAAATAGTTCTAAAATTCATATGGAACCACAAAAGACGCAGAATAGCCCAAGCAATCCTAAGAAGGATGAATATAGCTGGTAGAATTACGCTCCCTGAATTCAAGCTCTACTACAAAGCCACAGTAATCAAGACAATTTGGTTCTGGCACAAGAACAGACGCATAGTCAATAGAATAGACCCACAGATCAATGGAACACAACAGAGAGTCCAGATATTAACCCAAGTATATATGGTCAGTTAATATACGATAAAGGAGCCATGGACATACAATGGGGAAATGACGTTCTCCTGAACAACTGCTGTTGGCAATACTAGACAGCTACATGCGAGAGAATGAAACTGGAACGCATAAAACAAGAACAAATGCTGGTTTGGATGTGGAGAAAGGGGTACCCTTCTACACTGTTATTGGGAATATAAATTAGTTCAACCACTGTGGAAAGCAATATGGAGGATACTCAAAAACTAAAATAGAAATACCATTTGAACCAGTAACTGTACTCACAGGAATTACGCAAAGAAAAAAAGATCCCAGATTCAAAGAGACATATTCAGCCCTATTTAAAATAGCCAAGAAGGACTTCCGGGAAGATGGCGGTGTGAGCAGGGCGACAGAAATCTCCTCCCAACACTATATTTATCTACGAAAACACGGCAAATACATCTATTCCTAAAAGAGAGACAAGAATACACAGGAAAGCACACAGCGTGCAGCTACACCTGAGATGACTCGGCACCCCAAGAGGTGGGTAAGATACGGAGGCGCAACCCGGCGGGACCGGAGCACTCCCCCACCCCAGCGCACCGGTAGGAGGAGAGGACTCAGAGCCAGGAGGGAGTGGAAGTACACCCCACGAAGTAGGCAGCCCCGGTGAGCTGCGCAGGGAGCGCTGACCCACATTGCACGGGGCAGCAGAGACTGGAGAAACAGAGGGGCAGAATCTGAGCGGGGAACGCGCCAGGGTGCTTGCAGCCAGCTTCCGGGAAGGAACAAAAAAGAGGGCGCGATTTCTTCAGCGGTCTTAAAGAGACAGGAGCCCAGCGGAGGACCCGGATCGCCCCAGGACACTCAGACCAGCAGGCTGGGAGTCCTAGGGGGGTTTCAGATTCCTTAGCTGGTGACCGAGGAAGCGTAGCCATACTTACACTTCTTACTGAGATCAACAGCCTCCTATTCGTTCCCACCCCTGCCAGAGCGATAAAGGGCCCTGAAGAGCAGCGCAGTCACAGCTGTGCAATAGTGGGGCAATAGCGCCACCTACAGCATTCCCACAGAATCTACGGCAGGTGGGCATTTTTATTGTTTTTTTGTTTTGTTTTTGTTTTTTCTTTTCCTTTTTCCTTTATTTCTTTTTTTTCTTTTTTTTTCTCTTTTTTTCCTTCTCTTTTTAAAGACTTAAAGACCCCAGCTGACATACGTGGAAACTATCAGTGACCAATTCTATAGCCATGAAAAGACAGAGGAATATGGTTCAGACCAAAATCAACCAGACAACCCCGGAGAGGGAGTCTGAAGGGATGGAAATGCACAGTCTTCCTGAAAAAGAATTCAGAATAAAAGTCATAACCTTGCTGATGGACCTACAAAGAAATGTGCAAGAGCTGAGGGAGGAAGTGAGGGAAGTCAGGAAAGACAATGCAGAAATCAGAAAAGTGATCGACGGCCTTCACAGCAGACTGGACGAGATGCAAGACACTGTTAACGCAATAGAAATCACAGAAGAGGAATACAGAGAAGCTGAGGCAGAGAGAGATAAAAGGATATCTAGGAATGAAAGAATATTAAGAGAATTGTGTGACCAATCCAAACGGAACAATATTTGCATTATAGGAGTACCAGAGGAAGAAGAGAGAGAAAAAGGGATAGAAAGTGTCTCTGATGAAATAATTGCTGAAAACTTTCCCTCACTGGGGAAGGAAACAGTCTCGCAGTCCACCGAAGGTCATAGATCTCCCAACACAAGGGACCCAAGGTAGACAACACCAAGACACATAATAACTAAGATGGCAAAGATCAAAGATAAAGACAGGGTATTAAAGGCAGCTAGAAGGAGAAAAAAGATCACCTACAAAGGAAAACCAATCAGACTATCATCAGACTTCTCAACAGAAACCTTACAGGCCAGAAGAGAATGGCATGATATATTTAACATAATGAAACAGAAGGGCCTCGAACCAAGAATATTGTATCCAGGACAATTATCATTTAAATACGATGGAGGGATTAAACAATTTCCAGACAAATAAAAGTTGAGAGAGTTTGCCTCTCATAAACCACCACTACAGGATATCTTAAATGGACTGCTCTAGATGGAAGCACACCTAAGGCTAAAAAGATGTCACCAGAGAAAAAAAAAATCATAGCAAAGAAAGCAGACCATCCAAATACCAACTAAAGGCAAAGAATAAAACAACTATTATAGAAAGAATGGAGGAGGAGGAATAAGAAACATCAGACTGTGTTTACAATAACTTAACAAGAAAGTTAAGTTAGATTGTTAGATAGTAAAGAAGCAACCCTTGAACCCTTGGTAACCACGAATCTAAAGCCAGCAATGGCAATAAGTACATATCTATCAATAATCACCCTTAATGTAAATGGACTGAATGCACCAATCAAAACACACAGAGTAACAGAATGGATAAAAAAGCAAGACCCATCTATATGCTGCCTACAAGAAACTCACCTCAAATCCAAAGATATACACAGACTAAAAATGAAGGGATGGAAAAAGATATTTCATGCAAACAACAAAGAGAAAAAGCAGGTGTTGCAGTACTTGTATCAGACAAAATAGACTTCAAAACGAAGAAAGTAGCAAAAGATAAAGGAGGACATTACATAATGATAAAGGGGTCAGTCCAACAAGAAGATATAACCATTATAAATATATATGCACCCAACACAGAAGCGCCAGCATATGTGAGACAAATACTAATAGAATAAAAGGAGGAAATAGACAGCAATGCATTCATCTTAGGAGACTTCAACACACCACTCACTCCAGAGGACAGATCAACCAGACAGAAAATAAGTAAAGGCACAGAGGCACTGAACAACACACTAGAACAGATGGACCTAACAGACATCTACAGAACTCTACACCCAAAGCAACAGGATACACATTCTTCTCAAGTGCACATGGAACATTTTCCAGAATAGACCACATACTAGGCCACAAAAAGAACCTCAGTAATTTCAAAAATATTGAAATCCTACCAACCAACTTCTCAGATCACCAAGGTATAAAACTAGAAATAAATTTAAGAAATCAAAAAGGCTCACAAATACATGGAGACTTAACAACACTCTCCTAATTAATCAATGGGTTAACGACCAAATCAAAACAGAAATCAAAGAATATATGGAGTCTAATGACAACAACACAAAGCCACAACTTCTGTGGGACGCAGCAAAGGCAGTTCTAAGAGGAAAGTATATTGCAAACCAGGGCTATTTAAAGAAGGAAGAACATTCCCAAATGAATAGTCTAAAGACACAATTACTGAAATTGGAAAAAGAAGAACAAATGAGGTCCAAAGTCACAAGAAGGAGGGACATAATAAAGATTAGAGAAGAAATAAATAAAATTGAGAAGAACAAAACAATAGAAAAAATCAATGAAACCAAGAGCTGGTTCTTTGAAAAAATAAACAAAATAGATAAACCCCTAGCCAGACTCATTAAGAAAAAAAGAGAATCTACACACATAAACACAATCAGAAATGAGAAAGGAAAAATCATGACAGACCCCACAGAAATACAAAGAATCATAAGAGAATATTATGAGAATCTATATGCTAACAAGCTGGAAAACATAGAAGAAATGGACAACTTCTTAGAAAAATACAACCTTCCAAGACTGACCAAGCAAGAAACAGAAAACTAAACAGACCAATCACCAGTGACGAAATCGAATTGGTAATCAAAAAACTACCCAAGAACAAAACCCCGGGCCTGATGGATTCACCTCTGAATTCTACCAGACATATAGAGAAGAAATAACACCCATTCTCCTTAAAGTTTTCCAAAAAATAGAAGAGGAGGGAATACTTCCAAACTCATACTATGAAGCCAGCATCACTCTAATACCAAAACCGGGCAAAGACCTCACCAAAAAAGAAAATTACAGACCAATATCCCTGATGAACGTAGATGCAAAAATACTCAACAAAATATTAGCAAACCGAATTCAAAAATACATCAAGAGGATCATACACCATGATCAAGTGGATTCATCCCAGGGATGCAAGGATGGTACAACATTCGAAAATCCATCAACATCATCCAACACATCAACAAAAAGAAGAACAAAAACCACATGATCATCTCCATAGATGCTGAAAAAGCATTTGACAAAATTCAGCATCCATTCCTGATTAAAACTCTCAACAAAATGGGTATAGAGGGCAAGTACCTCAACATCACAAAGGCTATATATGACAAACCCACAGCTAACATCATACTTAACGGCGAGACGCTGAAAGCTTTTCATCTAAGATCGGGAACAAGACAGGGATGCCCACTCTCTCCACTGTTATTCAACATAGTACTGGAGGTCCTAGCCACAGCAATCAGACAAAACAAAGACATACAAGGCATCCAGATTGGTAAAGAAGAAGTCAAATTGTCACTATTTGCAGATGACATGATACTGTACATAAAAAACCCTAAAGGTTCCACTCCAAAACTACTAGAACTAATATCTGAATTCAACAAAGTTGCAGGATACAAAATTAACACACAGAAATCTGTTACTTTCCTATACACTAATGATGAACTAACAGAAAGAGAAATCAGAAAAACAATTCCACTCACAATTGCATCAAAAAGAATAAAATACCTAGGAATAAACCTAACGAAGGAAGTGAAAGACCTGTACTCTGAAAACAACAAGACACTCCTAAGAGAAATTAAAGAGGACACTAACAAATGGAAATGCATCCCATGCTCTTGGCTAGGAAGAATAAATATTGTCAAAATGGCTATACTACCTAAAGCAATCTACAGATTCAATGCAATCCCTATCAAACTACCAACAGCTTTTTCAATGAACTGGAACAAATAATTCTAAAATTCATATGGAACCACAAAAGACCCCGAATAGCCAAAGCAATCCTGAGAAGGAGGAATAAAACAGGGGGAATTACACTCCTGACTTCAAGCT